>BQNB010048325.1:0-42622 GCA_026074375.1 Tanacetum coccineum | reverse complement strand
ATAAATCTTTCGTCTTGTCGACGGATCGTTGCTAAAATCGTTGTCTTATTTGTAAAAGTATAATCTCTTATTCGTTGTCGAGTTATTGTACAGTTATAGTTTAATATATCCTTAAAATATAACTTAGTCCTTTTTACCGGGTTTCTAAAGTAATAGAGGTTTAATAAAACATTACTAAATATAGAAATTTATATAAATTTTGTCATGACCTTTCCTGGTTATATAACGTTTCCTATATTTATAAAATATAATATTTTTCCACTTTTCAAACAACCCACGTGTTTCAAATATTTATTTATATATTTATATATTTATATATTTAAACGAGATCAAATAGGAAACAATATAATAAGTAATATATATTTATTTAACCACTTAACCACCATTAATTCCGTTTTACAATTTATAAAACTTTATGATATTTTTATGAAACCTTGCGATATATTTATTAACCGATTTATATAAATCCAAAACGCAACATAAAGGTTGTTTCAGCTCACCCAAACACCCCCTATACGGTTTTCCTGCTAAACCAAACACCCCTATACGGTTTCCTGCTAAAACCAAACGCACCCTAATCAGTTTTCTGCACACCCAAACGCACCCTAATCAGTTTTTCTGCTAATCCAAACGCACCCTAACCGTGTTAACCACAAAACAAACACCCCTTGGGCTGTCACAGCCAAACGCACCCTAGGCTGTTAAGACAGCCAAACGCACCCTTATCGATGCTACCATAAAACCCGACGCACCCTACTCGGGTTTAATAAAACAAACGCACCCTTTTCGGGTGGTGGTGACTGCCAAACGCACCCTCGTGGTGGTGGCAGCCACCCAAACCCAACCCGAACGCACCCTAGTCGGTGCTAATAACAACCATATGCACCCCTTTTGTGCTTAGAACAGCCAAACGCACTCCCCTTTGGGTGTTCACCAAAACAAACGCACCTTCGGTGCTAAATCGAACAACCACCCCCCCCCCCTTACGACTGAGAACCAAACCAGACGCACCCTAATGGGTTATAAAAACCCAACGCACCCTATCTTGGTGTTAACCCCGGATCCAAATGCACCCACTGTCATGGTGACACCAGCGAGGAGATGATGATGATGCGACGGTGATGATGTTGGTGCGTAGGTGATGATGGTGGTGGTGTCATGGTGGCGTCGGTGGTGGTGTATGGGATATGATGAATAGATGGTGACGATAGGACGATAATGAGGATGGTAACGTGTGTAGGTGATGGCGATGGTGGCAGCCATGGTGGTGGCAGTGGCGTGAGTGGGTGGTGGTCGACGACGGCGCGTGGAGGCGAGTGGTTTGGGGGATCGAATAGATCGGGCGATGAGGAACCTTTTTGGATTCGGCCGGAAAAGTCCGCCGGAAAACTTTTCCGACGGCGGCGGCTTGGTGGCCGGCGATGGCCGGTGGCTGCCGGAAATTAAGAGAGAGAGGTGAGGCACATGTATGTGTGTGTGTGTATTGTTAAAAATGAAATAAAAAGTTATAAAATTGTTATTTATATATTAAAGTTATAAGAAAAGTGTAAGGTGTATAATAGTTGATGGTTGATTATGTAAATATTTCATAGGGACCAAAGGTGTAACTTTTGAGAAACTTTTATAAAATATTGGTTCGGGACTCGTTTAGGCCACTTAACGGATGATTCAACGCACGAAACTTGCGCCATTGTTTTCCAAATCATTTTTCCGATAAAAATGAGTATTCACTCGACTAATTTTCGTAAACGTTCTATAAAATTTATTTAAAACGTTGTCTTATTTATTTGTGTATAACTGATAATACTTGCCCGGAACAATAAAAATGAAATTTGTAAACCCTAAAATTCGCGTATTTTCAACAAACGCTTATAATTAAAATTCTAAGTAAATTTTATAAATATTTTTATTTAATACAAGGTGATAATTAAATATAATTTAATTATTTTCTGCGTCGGAACGCGTTGTTTTCATTTTCTAAAACTTTGCGAGGGCATTTCAGTCACTTTCTGACTGTTTTCGGGTCTCGGGCAAAACTAAAAAGTTGTCTGGAATGTCGTTTTACATCAAATTGCTTTAGAGTTCGAATCGTGAAAACGTGATTTAGTGGTCGTTTTGACAAATCAACATAATTAATATATATATTTTTTGTTTTCGAATCAAATAAGTTAAAAATTAACTTTGTACTCGAGGTGTGTAATAATAAATATGATTTATTATTGAAAATAATACCGAAAATTTACTAGTTACGCTGTATCGTTTATGTGACAATAAAAACCAAAGTACAAAATGTCAAAGTCATACTCTAAAGAGTCAAAAGCATTTTAAAATAGTCATTTAAAATGTCCAAAAATTCCCGGAATGTTACATCCAAAATCTTGGTATGATCGATAAAAGCTTTCTTATTAAACAAAATTACTCTATGGGAATGGTGAGATAACACTCTCTTCACAAAAAATAAAGACTCCAATCCTCAATTAATGTCAAGATATATGTTGATGACATTATATTCGGATCAAACATTTCAAGAAATTTGTGATGACTTTGCCAAGATACAAGCAAGATGAGTTTGAAATAGTATGATGGTGGAACTAAATTTCCAACTTAGGATTACAAATAAAACAATTGATGATGAAATATTTATTAACCAATCAAAATATATTTAAGGAAATGCTTAAGAAATATTGGACTAGAAGACTCTAATCCAATAAAGACCGCATATATCTCTTACGAACCATCTCACGAGTGACGAAGAATTTGAGTCCGTAATAATACCAATATAGAGGCATGATAGGCTAGTTTATTATACTTAGACTGCAAGTAGAAACCCGATATCATGTATAGTGATGCCTTTGAGCCCGCTTTCAAAGGATCAAAAACCTCTCACCTATAAGCGGTTAAACGTATCTTTCCGATACATTTCAGGCACTATGTCATTTTAAGGATTATGAATCCTGAAGGGATCCGACCCAAGAAACAATAGTGTATCCGGATTCGGATCATGCGGGAGATTACGTGGATCGTAAGAGCACTAGTGGTGTTTGCACGTTTATGGGATGTTGTCTAACATCGTGGTTTTCAAAGAAGCAAACCGCTCTTGCCATCTCCACAACCGAAGCAGAATACGTAAGCGCCAGAAAGGCATGTCAACAAGCTCTATGGATGAAGCAAGCTCTCATAGACTATGGCGTTAGGTTAGACGACATTCCAATAATGTGTGATAACAAAGGGGCTATAGACTTAAGTAAGAATCCCGTTCAACACTCACGAACAAAACACATTGAGATTCGTCATCACTTCCTTCGTGATAATTCTAAAGGAAATATCTCATAGAAAAGGTCACATCGGAAGACAACATAGCCGATATCCTAACTAAACCACTTAAACGTGAGCCATTTAACTACTTACGTCTAGGCCTAGGAATGATGGAACAAATCGATTAAGTTTTTGGCATAATAAAGAAATCATTGTTTGACAAAAATCCTGAGAAATTTTTTCAAACAGATGGCGGCCCCCTTAATTCATAAAGGGCGGCCCCCTTAATTTTAAGGGGACCGCCCAGACTTTAAGGGGACCACCCACTGACAAACTTCTACTAATTCTTCTATCTCAATGCATATCTCATTATACATATATACAATAATCCCAATATATTATTTTCTAAAAAGTTCTTCTCACAACTAGGAGCACATAAAAATCAAGTTTCATATATTGTTAAGATATGCTAAAAATATTTTTCACATATGCATAATGATTGCCTTACTTGTTGTGAAAAGTATATAATCTAATATATATTTTTCGACAATCTTGGTTGAACAAAATTAAATCAAGGAGCATTTGGATTATTTCTTAGGTTTTGCATGTCTTAGTGTCGAAATAATCGCTACTCCACATTTGTCGCATTTAGGCACACACTAGTACTTGCACATAAGTAAGTTCATCTTAACATAGCCCCTCTTTGACCAAAAAATTCATTGGCATCATAATCTTTGTTACTATTTTATATATGTTCTTCATTTTTTTGGTTCTCAATTCATATATAAGTATATGCTAAAATTATATGAAATTGTCATATATATATATATATATATATATATATATATATATATATATATATATAGAATGTTGAATGCTTAAATGCTATGTGCTAAAAACCTTAATTGCCATAAAAGGATGGACTTGCTGCAAACTAACCACCAAAACAGAAACCCTCACATAAAATTTTGAGAAAAATCAAATTTTGGGAAATCTGGGAAATCCCAGTAGGCGGCCCCCTTAATTCATAAAGGGCGGCCCCCTTAATTTTAAGGGGACCGGCCCTTAATTAAGGGGACCGGCCTAGGCAAACATGGGGAAAACAGTATTTTTCTTCTTTTAACCAAACTCCCCTAGAACATTAGCTACTGTTTCCCTAAATCACAAACAATTCTTGATTTAATCCCGTTGAATGTTCATTGTCCTAATTTAAAACAATTCTTCCACTAAAAAACCATCCTCATTCATCATCATCACAATCACCCCACCAATACATCTCCCAACAACCCCACATCCAAACCATCAATGTGCCAAAAATGTGTTGTGAAGACCCATTTGGAAGGGAAGAAACCAAACCTTTGCAACACATCAAATGTGCTCAATACAACTTCACCAATACCAAAACCACTCACTCCTCATCATGAACCATCTCAAGAAAACAATCACCCCAATCAAGCATTACCAAATCCTTACATTAAGGACACTCCCACATCACCACAAGTTGTCTCACATCCTCCACTTCCCATCTCACCCATCAACTCACATATTGCTCACACTCAAGCTCCACCTCAAAGTAACAACCAAACTCAACACACACCACCTCTATCTCCAAGTAGAGAAAGCCTAGTTGATGACATTAATCAACTACAAGACCTATCTAACCTCTTAGCCATGCATCTCACTTAACAACAAAACAACATTCCCTCATCACCTTACTCTCCAAACTTACCACACACCCTCAACATCAACCAAGTTGAAACCCATGTTGGGTATTGCCCTTGTTGCATCTTCACCCAAAAACAATTCCTTGCTTTAAGTGAGGATATCAATTGGATTGAATTCCTCCTCACTCGGCCTCATTCACCACCTAAAGTTCAAAGAGATTACCCTTCCACAACTGCCTCCGCTCCAAACTCTCCAACTAACTAATCTCGTAATATGTCTTCAAATAATCGTCAAATCCTTTTGTATCGCAAGCAAGTCAAAATCCTTCTATGGCTATTTAGGATTTTTCTTTATGTATTAATATGCTTCTAAAGCATATTTGTTTTTCTATTTATGTATGCTTGTGTGTTATTCACACACATTGTCTTAAATGAATGAAGTATTTTTTTGCTTTGATGTTTGCTTGCACTTGTCATATTTTTCCTTCCTTCTTGTTACATGTTAGAAATATTTGTATTGAATAAACTTGTTTTTGTAGCCAAGAAACTATACTCGATTCTGGTCCCCGAACGAGGGGGATCACAACATCACGGGGGAGCATTTTAATCGTCAAAATTATTTTTTTTTTAACTAGCAATTCTCGACGATGTCTTTTTTATTCTACAAAAAGGGGGAGAAATGACATGAAACTCACTAAATACTTGTTTAAAAATAATTTTACATTTAATGAGTTTAAATTTTGTAATCATCAAAAAGGGGGAGATTGTTGATAAAAATATAATGCCTAAAAACATTACTAATATTTTTTTCACATCTTTACGTTTTGATAATCACAAAATATAAAAACGTTCAACGTAAAATTAAACGTAAACAAGTAATTAGTAGTAAATTCTCATTTCAACAAATACATCACTTAAAGGTATGAATAAATAAATGCTTAATGCATTTTATGATCAAAAGAAATTTTTATTCAACCTCACACTTTTATAAAATGTTGTAAACATTTTATAAATATTACAAAACATTTTCTACAATTAAAAGAAATGTTTTATTCAAAATAAACATTTTGAAATTCAAATTTTCAGACCTAAAACGGCTAGAAAAGTTCCAGAAAATTCCCCCTACACAAAAGACAAACTAGGGAAGCCCTAGTCTTGGGCGGCCCCCTTAAATACACGGCCGGCCCCCTTAAAATTAAGGGGACCGCCCCTAGGTAGACGCTCCCCCAGTTTGTCCTATAAATACTAGACTTTTCCCCACAATTTTCTTACCTTTTGCACTCATTCTTTCTGCTCAAAACAGCCCACATATCCTCTCTAAAATCCTTTGATCATTTAATCATAAAGCTTTGTTTCCAAGTGATCCAAGCTTAATTCCTCAAGTGCAAGAGAAGAATACTTTCATCATCAAGTGAAGAAGTATTACACCTCAAGTGTGTATTGCAAATCCTTGTTGCACCATAACACATATTTGTTAATCATTGTATATATGATATTTGTGTGTAGTAGCTAGATCTTGGCGATCATTGGAAGTTATAGATAAATCGTGTGATCTTACCAAGTAGTGTTAGATATTGTGATATAAGTACGAGTGGTGAACTAAAGTGTGAAAAGTCCGTGAAGTCATGAAGTTTGTGAAGATCGTGTACAAGTCGGTGAAAGTTGTGTTGTGATAGATTGGTTCTAGCTAAGATTAGAACTCGACATTTAGCTTTGTATCGTAAATCGGTGTAAGCAACATTATGTACGGTTTTCTCCGCCATAAGGGAGCTTGTTGACATAGTGAAGAAAACTCTTGAGTTAGGTGCTCGAGGAGTGGAGTAGGGTGAAGAGGTGCTCCGTTACCGAACTACAATAAATATTCGTGTTGTGGTTTGATTGTTCTTACTCTTATCTCTTGTCTTACATTATCTCCTCATACTATCATATCAATTGTTTAGATAAATATATTGTTCATATTGTGCAAAGTGTTGAGTTCACATAAATTCAAATCTAGAATTTTTTACAAACACTTCAAAACCTTTAATTAAAAAGCGGTAAACTATTCAACCCCCTTCTAGTTTTCCACACACACAAGGAAAAGATAGACTACGAGAAAGCTAATATGCGGGAATTAAATCTTACTTGAAAGGATTCAAGCAAGTAGAACTAAGCTAAACTATCATCAATACCTAACTAATCCCCAGGCGGCGGCACCAAAAACTTGATGTGCGGTCGTCATAGGAATTCTACACGAGAAGTTTTACAACTCCATAGGCAGTGAACCTAATCGTTGTAGTGTAGTATAGGTAACTCCCGGGGTTGTTTATCGTTCTCTCGAGGAATAGGTTGGGAAGTCTTGATCACGATCTAACAGAATTCTAAGGGTTGAGAGAAGTCTATTTTTGTATTTTTATGTTTTATGGAAAGCAAGTAAATCATATAATTGGAGAGAGGTTTGGTTTTAGCTATTTAAACTAAATATTAACTAAGCTACTGGTGATAACAATAAGATAAAAGACTGTTTATTTAATCATGTATTACTCCCTAGATTTCTTCTCCTAGTGTTGTTGCCTTGTCACACTTGTGATGATCTGTGTAACTATTTCATAAAGCAAGAACGAATTACACGAACCCGCCGTCTACTTAGTATGCCGCTAGAGCAACGCACATGCAAGGTAGTATGAAGACTATTAATCGACGGTATCTTTTCTACACAAATCACGTTTTCCTAGACATATCAACAGCGATGCAGACAAAAGCTGGTTTTCTAAGACCTAACGTGCACATCCATCACAAGAAGCAACACCACTAAGATCTACATTCTCGGTTTCATACAATCATAAATAAACACAATAGGAGGTTTAGCCAAGCATGTTAAAGATAAAGCAAGAAAAATAAATCAAACAACACATAGACATATTGAATGATTAAGTAAACCTTACTTGATTAAAACATGAATTGGAAGAGGTACAATAGGGTTTTTAGGCCCTAAAATCATCTCCTACAACTGCTAAACGAACAAGGGTTCGTACCCTCTTTTTATTCCAAAGTTACACCCTCAAAACCCTAAATTCGGGTTTGTATATATAGGAAAAACGTTGTGACGGCATCGCGTTTTAATCGTGATGCCGTCATGAAAGAGAATATTCTAGATAATGGGCTGGTTCGTATGCTCTAACGCCATCGTGGAATCATGTGACGCCGTCTTGATCTTCGTGGTGACGGCATCACGTTATATCTGTGACGTCGTCTCCAGCCACTGTAGAGAAATTCTTGATCAATGTTGGTGTAGGTCCGTAGTCTTGTCCGGTTCTTCTCCAAATGAGCCCAAGTCACATGTAATTTTTCTAAATGTCTTCCAAATGAGAAACCTGAAAATGAACGATTAAGTACCTATTTTGGGCATAAATGCACGATTTAGGGGGTTAAACGACCCCGAAAAAGTATAAAAATTACACCTCATCAACATATTAATTATGTATCTCGACCTTTGTTCATGAGATCATTATGCATGTGTTTAAAAACGTTTTTAAGTTGTATTAACAATGCACAACAACAATTTTATTATGTTCTTAACGTGAGTGATTTGAAAATAAAATTGGAGTTTTGGTTCGAAATCAATTTTTTGACAAACTCAATAGTGTATGAAAATCTAATGTCTAAAGGAAGCATATTAGTTATACATTGTATCCTAGTAGTCCTAATTGTACAAAATTAAAAAAATGAAAAATCCCCAATTTTAATTTATGTGTTCATTATGAACCCTAAACTCAAATTGAAAGAAAATAGATGAAATGACTTACAATTGATGATGTTAGGAATGATTGTATGTGTTGATTTTATCTTCAATTTGTGTTTTAATGGTTGATTTTGAGTTTTGGGTTGTTTTTGGTCGTGTTCGTCGCTGCAACAGGGAGAGGGAGTGTTTTATTTTTAGTTTTGAAGAAATTTTAACTAAGTATAAATTTTGATGTCTGCTGTTGGCGGTCCCATATCGATCAGGGGGCCGCCTAAAATAGGTTGGGGGCCGCCTGAGATATGGGGGCCGCCCGTATTAAGAAATTTTTGGACTTTTAAATTTTGACACGAATTTACTAGGAAAAGTGACTAATTAATTTGCATTTCGTAAATTAAAAATATCTAACTAGCTTCGGATGAAGTAGTTAAATTGTTACGACGCGGAATGGAACGCGGACTAGAATTAAGACAGAAGAAAGAGAAGCGGACTAATACGATTTATGGAATGTGTTTCATCATTCCTAAACCAAGACGTAGATAGTTAAACGATTCATGTTTAAGGGGTTTCGTAAGAATGTCGGCGATGTTGTCGACGGACGGCACTTTTTCGATTGAGATTCCTTTCTGGACATTATTACGAATAAAGTGGTGATGAATTTTGATGTGTTTGGTTCGAGAATGTTGCACCGGGTTTTTGCTAAGGCCAATCGAACCTTTATTGTCGCACATGATCGGGACGTTGTCGATTCAAACGTCGTAGTCGATAAGAGCTTGTTTCATTTATAGTGCTTGTTGACATGCCTTTCCGGCGCTTACGTATTTGGCTTCGGTAGTGGATATAGCAAGAACGGTTTGTTTTATTGTGAACCAAAATGTTAAACAACATCCCACAAACGTACAAATACGGCTAGTGCTCTTTTAGTCCATATTATCTCCCGCATGATCAGAGTCGGCATATACTACTCTTTCTATGTCGGTCCCCTTAGGATACCATAATCCTAAGTGCGTAGTGCCTTTAATGTATCAGAAGATACGCTTAACCGCTTTAAGGTGAGAGGTTTTTGGGAGCCTCTTGGAAGCGGGCACAAAGGCAAACACTAAACATGATATCGGGCCTACTTGCCGCTAGGTATAATAAACTACCTATCATGCATCGATACTTGGTACTATCTACCGACTCCCACTCTTCGTCTTTCGTGAGTTTGGTATCGGAGGACATGGGGGTTTTTATTGGTTTAGATTCTTCTAAGCCAAATTTCTTAAGCATTTCTTTAATATATTTAGATTGATTAAAGAAGATACCATCTTCCATTTGTTTTATTTGTAGTCCAAGGAAGAAGTTAAGTTCACCCATCATGCTCATCTCGAACTCGTCATGCATGATTTTGGCAAATTCATCACACATGTCTTGACAAGTTGAGCCGAATATAATGTCGTCGACATATATTTGAATGATGATGAGATTTGAACTTTTCTTCTTTGTAAAAAGTGTGTTATCTACCATTCCTATTTTGTATTCATGTTTAATAAGAAAAGCTTTTAATCTATCATACCAAGCTTTGGGTGCTTGTTTAAGACCGTATAAAGCTTTCTTAAGTTTATAAACATGATCCGGTTTTTCAAAGTCAATGAATCCTGGAGGTTGTGCCACGTATACCTCCTCATTGATAAAACCGTTCAGGAATGCACTTTTTACATCCATTTGGAATAGCTTAAAATCTAAAGCACAAGCATAAGCTAATAGTATCCTAATTGACTCAAGTCTAGCAACTGGGGCATAAGTTTCATCATAATCGATGCCCTCTTGTTGATTATAGCCTTGAGCAACTAACCTAGCCTTATTTCGAGAAACAATACCGTTCTCGTCTAACTTATTTCTAAACACCCACTTAGTTCCTATGATTGTCATATTCCTAGGTTGTGAAACTAACTCCCAAACGTCGTTAGCAGTGAATTGATTTAATTCTTCTTGCATGGCGACTATCCAACTATCATCCGTTAAGGCTTCATTCACATTCTTAGGTTCTATAGTTGATATAAAACAAAAGAAGTTACTTTGGTTTTGGGCTTGTGATCTAAGGGTTCTTTGGTTAAGGTTTCCTATGACATTTTCTAATGGATGGTTCCTAGATTCCTTAATATTGACTATTTCGTCAATCTTTAAAGTTTCATCCTCAATGTCATTTTCTAGGTTTTTCTTTTCGGTAAACTTAATTGCTTCTTCTTCTTTTAAGTCATCATCCACTAAGGGTGATGTCCTAGAGGGTGGTAGAGTTTCATCGAATGTCACGTTGAGTGATTCTTCGACTTTCCTAATATGTTTGTTAAAGATGATGTAGGCTTTACTATTTTGCGAGTAACCCAAAAAGATACCTTCGTATGACTTTGGATCAAACTTTGTAAGGTAGTATTTAGTGTTTAAAATGAAGCACTTGCTTGCAAACACTTTAAAGTAATCTAGAGTAGGTTTCCTACCTTTTCAGAGTTCGTAAGGTGTTTTTCCTAAGATGGCTCTAATTAGGATTCGGTTGAGAATGTATGTTAAAGTATCTACTGCGTTATACCAAAACTTTTGTGGTAACGATTGCTCATACAACATAGTCCTACTCATTTCTTGAAGTATCCTATTTTTCCTTTCAACCACGCCATTTGATTGAGAAGTGCGTGGAGCTGAGAAGTTATGCGTAATTCTATTTGCATTACAAAACTCTCCAAATTGCACCTCATTATCAAATTCTCTAACGTGGTCGGTTCTTATTGACACTATTATACATCCTAATTGGTTTTGAATTTTCTTACTAAATATTTCGAATTGATCGAAGGCTTTGGTTTTGTCCTTAAGGAATCTAGTCCAAGTATACCTAGAGTAGTCATCTACTATGACTAAGGTGTAGCGGTTTCCTCCGTAACTCCGTACGGCGGATGGACCGAAGAGATCCATATGAAGGAGTTCTAAGCATCTAGTCGTTGAGACTATATTCTTAGCCTTGTGACTAGCGTGAGCTTGTTTTCCAATTTTGCAAGCATCACAGAAGTGTTGATCAAACTTAAGCTTAGGTAAGTTTCTAACTAATTCCTTAGATGCTAACGATTGAATGAGACGCATATTTGCGTGACCTAATCTCCTATGCCACAACGTGGAATTTTCATCAATCGTTGCTAGACAAATTTGGTCTTTAGGCTTATTTCCTAATTTCATCACATATAAGCCTTTCTTCCTAATACCTCTACCTATGACCTTACCATCCTTAGTGATTTCACTATCATGTTCAGAGAAAGTTACTCTACACTTATTATCACATATTTGTCCTTTACTTAACTAGTTAAATCTTAAGTAATCTACATGTTCTACATTATCTATTTTGAGAGAGTCATTCAAAATCGTACCTTTGCCAATGTTGTTACCGCGAAGATTGCTACCAAAAAAGACATTACCTCCGTTGTATGCCTTGTAGCTTGAGAAGAGCTTTCGGTTACCCGTCATGTGTTTGGAGCATCCGCTATCTTTTATCCACTCATCGGGTTCCAAGTCGACTCTAAGGCATATCTATTTATATAACGTAATACTTCAAACATTTGGTCCCCAATATCTCATAGGTCCAAAGTTGTTAGTGCTAAACATCCCTTGCATTTGATGCAATTAGTTGGGATGTGGGAATGGAAGATACATTTCCCATGGCATGTAACTTTGATGTTGGAAATTGTTCCAAGTTACAGGAAAGCCACGAGGTTGATTTTGTCGACCAACATTTCTTTTTAGTTACAGTGTCTTAGGACGAGGATAATTATTGATGACTCTTCTAGGTGGTGGAGTTTTTTTTATCTAAAATTAGGTTTTGAAAATCCAACTTCGGGTTTTGACAATGGCTTATAAAATTGTTTAACTTCATTATCACTAGCAATGGGAACTTTGACATTATTTACTAATATGTGTTTTAGTCTAGGACCCAAAATAGATTTTTGAAAAGACACACTTTTCTCAGATTTTTGAAAAGACACACTTTTTGAAAAGACACACTTTTCTCACTAGCAATGGGAACTTTGAAAAGGCATAACTGTTGGCGGTCCAATAATTATTTTGGGGGCCGCCTGTACAATATGGGGGCCGCCCTTGTTTATGGGACCTCCATCAGAGGACGCCTTTTTCTGAGCCTTCACAAATTTTATTTCTTTTGTTCCACTAGATGATGCTTCAAATGAGCTAAACCCTAAACCCAATTTTTCACCGGAGGGTTTTTGATTGCTTAGCATTTCATTTAGACACTGTGTACTCTTTTCAAATTTATTTAATCTAATGGCTTCCTCTTTGAGTTTTTCATTCTCAACTTTAAGCATATGACCTTTTACACATTCG
Organism: Tanacetum coccineum; assembly: GCA_026074375.1. Classification (NCBI taxonomy): domain Eukaryota; kingdom Viridiplantae; phylum Streptophyta; class Magnoliopsida; order Asterales; family Asteraceae; genus Tanacetum; species Tanacetum coccineum. The sequence continues at coordinate 29,629 of BQNB010048325.1, read as the reverse complement.
AGATAAATTCCCTTGTTTTTCTCGAGTGTAGACACTTTTTCTTTTAGAATACTAAGTTCCTTTTCTAGACTATTTCTAGTGGCTTTTAATCTTTTGTTTTTAGTGATTATCTTTAAATTCATTTTGCACAGTTTATCATATTCATTATCTAAAACTAAATCATCTATTGATGAGTTTTCATCACTAAACTAAGAGGATTCAGAACATACCTCACTTGATGCTTGAGCTACAAGACAAGTTTTGTCTTTGACCTTCTCATCATCTTTTTTACCGCTATCACTCCAAGAACCTCCGACAAAATATCTTTGGTTCTTGTCTTTCGGTGGTTTTGGACATTCTCCAATAAGATGATTTGGGTCGCCGCATCTAAAGCATTTTCTATCGCCTTTGTTGTTCTTGTCATTGCGGCTTCTTTGGAATGTCTTTTTGTCGTGCCGAGGTTGTCTCACAAATCTACCTTTTCTCTTAAAGAACTTCTTGAAGTCTCTAACCGCCATGGCGTATTCTTCATCTTCACTTTCAGAAGTCGGACACTCTTGATCACTAGATTCTTTCTTAGTCTATAAAGCAAGAGATTTTCTTTCAACTTTTTGCTTTGACTATTATTCAAAATCTTTCTTGATGATCATTTCGTGAACTTTGAGGTTCCCGATAAGTTCATCAAGAGATAGTGACGTTAAGCCTTTCGACTCTTCAATCGCCGTGACCTTTGCTCTCCATTTAGGATGTAGAGCCATAAGAAACTTCCTAACATAATTCTTGCTAGAATAGCCTTCATCAAGAGCTTTTAGAGTAGTAATAATAGTGTTAAATCTAGCGAAAGCATTGTCTATAGATTCGTCTTCGAAAATGACGAATTGTTCATATTATTGAACCAAAAGGTTGATCTTATTTTCTTTAACTTGATTATTACCTTGATGGGTGATTAACAAAGTTTTCCAAATTTCTTTTGCCGTGTTACACATGAAAATTCTTTCATATTCTTTTCTAGGCAAAGCATTATAAATAACCATTTTAGCTTCGTTATTTTTCGCAAGTCTCTTTTTAAGATCATCGGTTTGTTTATCAAAAGGGATAACCTCATCTAATTTGGTTTCTGGATTTTGTACAATAGGTTGAAAATCACCGTTGGTAATAACATGCCAAAGATCTAGATCTTTTGATTTAACATATGTCTCGAATCTATTTTTCCAATAAATAAAACTATCACTTTCAAAAAGTGGTGGTCTTTGCATGGATTGCCCTTCTAGATATTTGTCAGAATCCATAGATCGATCCAAGCTTTAAAATACAGTATATTTTAAAAATCTTAAGTGACCTTGGCTTCTGATACCAATTGTGGAAACTAGAAGGAGGGGGTTGAATAGTTTACAGGTTCATTTTGCATTTTAAAAGTTTGCTTTCAAAATACTTAGATTCGAGTAGTATGTTCAACCAATCAACAATATAAATCAACAAAGTAAATATCCAAACTAATGCTAAATAACAATCATAACAATATAAAGAGATGAGAGAAGGAACAATCAAACCAAGACACCAAGATTTATAGTGGTTCGGCTATGAAGCTCTTCTTCGCCCTACTCCACTCCCTGAGTATCCTACTTGAGATTTCACTATGTCAACAAGCTCCCTTCAGGCAGAGAAAACCATTTACACGTCGCTTACGTTATTTTCCGACACTATGCTAAATGTCGAGTCCTAATCTTAGCTAGATACAATCTACCAATTCATAATCACTATACACTCACAAGATCTACACTATCGGATATACACAAAATATGAATCACACAATTACAATAGAGATTTGATACTTAGAAGAAAAGAGGAGAGATCACTAAATAACAATTCGTTTCTTGGCGAATATAAATGTTCTTCTTTTGCACTTGATTAAGAGGAGAGATGAGAAGAAGAGATTAGATCACTTGAAACAAGATCTAAGAATGTTAGTGATCAAGAGATTTAGAGAGAGAAAAAAAATTTAGAGATAGAAAGTTATCTGAAAATTTCGTGTAAAGAGGTCTAATTTATAGCTGGGAATGAGCAGTATTTATAGGCAGGAAAACCCAACGGTCACTAAGGGCGGTCCCAACAGTCCCAGATATATCTGGGGGCCGCCAGGCCTATAAGGGGGCCGCTAGGCCTATAAGGGGCCGCCCAGTAGACTACGCTCCTATTTTTGTCTTTTTGTGAGGAAGGTTGTATCTGTTATGGAACCTTCTATTTTGGAGGGAAAATTTAAATTTCGAATTTAAGTTTTTAATAAAACTTTTCTTTTAATAAGAAAATATTTTGTATAATTATTTTTGTGAAATACTTTTGTAAAAATGTGATGGATAAGAGAAAAGTATTTTCTTGATCACTAATCATGCTTAATGATTTGTTTGTTCATACCTTAAGTGATTACTAATCTTAGAAATTGAAATTTACAATTAATAATTTGTAAACGTTTATTTTTATCGTAAATGTTTTTACATCTTGTTATTAACAAAACATTAAGAGGTCAAAAAATATAAATAACATTTTAAGACATTATTTGTATTAACATATACACTCAGTTCATCAGATCCATAAATACCGCTGGTGCGTTAGTCAAACCAAAGGGCATTACTGTGAACTCAAAATGTCCATAACGAACTCTGAACGCAGTCTTTGGAATATCATCCTCATGCACTATCAGCTGATGGTATCCGAACCTAAGGTCTATCTTAGAGAAGTACTGTTATTCTTGAAGTTGGTCAAACAGGTCATCTATCCTAGGGAGTGGATAACGGTTCTTAATGGTCAACTTGTTTAATTCTCTATAATAAATACACATCCTAAAGAAACCATCTTTTTTCTTCATAAACAATACCGGTGCTCCCCTAGGCGATGAGCTTGGTCGAATGAAACCTTTGTCCTAGAGTTTCTTGAGATGACCCGACAACTCTTCCATTTCAGAAGGTGCCAATCGATAGGGAGATATCGTGACCGGCATTTCTCCAGGGACTAACTCAATACGAAATTTGATTTCCCGACTAGGGGGTAATCTAGATAGGTCATCAGGAAACACCTCGGGAAAATATCTCACCACAACAAGTTCTTCTCGCAACTGTTCCTTGGCCTTAGCACTCACTAGATGTCTCACTTTGTTGTCTGGTCTTTCTCCTATAACTTTATGAACCTTGCCATCTAGTAGTGGTATCCTCACTACTTTCTCATAACAAATTATCTCAGCCTTATGGTCAGACAACCAATCCATTCCTATGATCACATCAAAACTGCCGCTTCCAAAGGGTATCAAGTTAATGTCAAACACGTGACCTTCTATTTCTAGTTTGCAATCCCTAATAACTTTATCAATCTCTACTAGCTGCCCGCTAGCTATCTCAATCTCATAACTGAAACCTAAATCACTGGGCTCTATGCCTAACAGATGTATGAAAGTAGCGGAAATGAAATTAAAGTCGGCACCAGAGTCAAATAAGGTGGTGGCATAATGATCGTTTAGAGTAAACGTACCCATCATGATGTTCGAGTCCTGGCGAGCCTCCTCTGCTCCCAACATGAATGCCTTACCTGTTGCCTGGTTCCCTTGGTTTCCACGACCCTGACCTCTATGGTTATCTAAAGCTTGGTTTGGATGGTTCCCTCCCGGTTCGTGTGCTCGGTTCAACATAGGACAAGCAGACTTGATATGGTCGGTACTACCACACTCGTAACAGGCCCTATCAGTTGGGTTTCTAGCATTGATGGGGTTCACATTCCTAGGCACCACTCTACAATCCTTAGCAAAATGACCTGGGCGGTTACAGTTGAAACAAGTGCGACAAGGCGCCTCAAGTGAATGGTGAGTGTTATAGGTGGTACACTTAGGTACCGTACCCGTGTTTTCTCTTCCGACAGGGTTGGTGGTTGTAGCATAAGCATTTCCGGTCTAGTCCTTTTGTTGTCATCTCTCACAAGCATTTCCAGGGTTCTTTTTGATGGATCCATTCCTAAGGGTTTCATTAGTCAACGTGCCAGCTATCTGCACAGCCTTTTGGATGGTCTTTGGCTCTGTTGCTGGCACCGTTTCTCCAATTTGTGAAGCAAGGCCATACACATACCTTTCAATCCTCTTACCTTCCGGGGTTACTAAATGAGGAACTAACCTAGCCAACTCATGAAACCTATCAGTATACGCAGCATGGCCGGCCCCTGTCATGACGTGATTCCATAACTTAGTTTCCAACTTCTGCATCTCATTGCTAGGACAAAACTCTTCCCTCACCAATACCTTAAAGTTATCTCATGACATACCTACAGCAACCTCTCAACCTAACGTGCGAATCTGAGAATTCCACCATGTTAAAGCCTTACCGACAAAAGAACCAACAATGTACTTCACTTTTTGGTTATCCCCACAACCACTCATATCCTGAACAAACTCCATCTTTTCAATCTAACGGGTGTACACTATAGCACCTCCCTTACCATCATACTCTTTTAGGTTACAAGCTAAGAACTCCTTATAGGTACAACCCCTACTAACATCACCCCGGATGTTGTCATTGACGGCATCGCCATTTTGATTCCGACCATTTCCTTGACCTCTACCTTGGTCGCCTACTTGGGCTACAATAGTGGGAAGTAAATTTTGCAACTGTTGTGCAATGATGGTGGAGAAGTCGGGGACTTCGTCAACACCGTCATTCACCTCACTACCTTGACCACCTACTTGGCCACCTTGACCATCAATTCTACCATTACCTTGATCACCAGAATGACCTCTAGTTCTACCACCACCTCTACTAGCTCATCCACCCGTTCCCCTTCCTCGTGATGCGGCAGCAGGCCGGCCAGCACTGGGTTATCATCCTTAGCGGCATTATATACACGAGGGAGAACATGGGCAATGTTGGGTAGGCGGGACGGTCAATACATATAGGATAACTTAATATACTATACTACGCCTAATACGGTCCTAAGGTGTCAACACCGATTTGTGTGAACGATAATACTAAATACGCGTGAGTCGTGATACGTTTATAACTACGTTGGTCACCGTATTTATATCCGTATCCTTTCCCAGTAGCACTCAGTATTAGGCTCACCCATTTCAATGAATGACTTAACTAATGCTATACCCTATATCTACATAAGCACGTATAAGTGGAACACCGCACACATAGATCCTATAATGCAACTATATGACGGTTCATAGGTTATAATCTAGGCCAAACCACCTAATTCTCTATAACTTTGGCTCTGATTACCAATCTGTCACACACCGTCATAGGCGAAAACACGAGAATGCAACATAATGATCAATCATAACACAATATACATATTAGAGAAAACTAAAATGCATTAATAAAAATGTCATGATGACCATCCACCTCAAAACAACCTTGAGTGATGTCCCATCCAAGAACACAGCACATAGTCGCCAATTATTACAATCATAAGCCCACACAGGGGTCCACTCAATCTTAAACCTTAATCCTCAAGAAAACAAATCCAAAACATACATCAAATGAAATACTTCTCAAACAAGACTCCTACGGGATTCTCTAAAAGTCTGCAACATGCATCACAACCTTAACGATCATTAACTTCACCTGAAAATGATACTCGAAAACATCAACAATAGTGTTGGTGAGCTCGTAGGTTTGATTCAAAACCTAGTCGCTGTGCCAATATTTCAACAGTTGGACAATTATGCAATATGACAGTGAATATATGCAAACAAACCCATGACTTAGCATCCTCGCTAATCATGTGCGATGACCTAGCATCCTCGCTCGTCACCAAACCACCATATACCAATGCTCTTGGAGCCGCAACTCCGATACGTGACTTACGCACCTAAAGGGCCTACCAGCTGGAGCACTAGATTAGGGCAGGACCACACAAGACATGGCAAATCGTTGACAATCACATACATTTCCCTGCAACTCGATGCATGCAAGTACAATCAAACCACGTAATATTCACATAGTAGTCATAAGCACATAATTGTCCTAAAAGCAAAACCATTTTTCGCACAGTTAAAAAAATAGTTCAAAACACATTTGAGCCCCAACAGAAAAGATATAAAAAACGTGGGGCTACGAGAACTCACCTCAAGAAAAGTCTCTAGCAACCAAATCTCAAATCACACAAGAAAATGCAACGACGTCCTCACACGACCTGGTCCAGTTAATGTCCCATTTTATCATTCATCTCCAAAACGGTTTTCAGGTTGGATGCATAGAGGTTAGACACATGTTGTACGGTTACCTTTAATGTTTTAGTGGTGCGATGGTTGATAACTTAACTTCAAATGATACCATATCCCAACGCTTATCTCAGTATAATATACTTATACTATTTAAGCAAAATAGTTAAGTAATATAAGATAATAAATACTTATAAATATACTTTGATAAATCTGTTCGGTACACTTAGTTACCATAAATATATCATTTATACTATACGGAATGAAACATTTATTTACGTTAAACATTTTAGGGAAGTTTCGAGAAAAATTATATTTTTCGTCTTTTAGTCGACTTATTAAAATAATAATATTTTATTATTTTATTAAAAATCGTGTTTTGAGTAAAAATTCTAAGTATAGACTTTTTATGAAATTTCGTCATGACCCGTACGTTTATACAATGTTTTACAAGGTTTTGAACCTTAATTTCAAACAATTCTCCACTATTTAACCATTTTCCAACAAAATACCAAGAATCCATGTTTCGCAATGTTCACTAAAACTTATTTCCTAAACGACTTTCAAAATAAATTCATAAACATGTTTCGCTTTTCAAAAGTCCGTCAAAACTTCTCAAAACAACTAGTTAATGCTTATTGGCTTTAACATTAAAAGGCCCAATAAAGGATCCATTAAGGATAATATATATATATATATATATATATATATATATATATATATACAATATATTCCGGGCCCAATATAAAGCCCATTAGTAAAAATAAGCCCAAAGCATAAGTAACAAAGTAACCTGGACCACAATAAGCCCCTCATAAGCCACGGCTCAAAAGGGCTTATTGGGTCGTGAGCCCATAAGCTCCAAAATCTATATACTTAAGCTTAAAATGAGCTAATAAGCTACGTATCATATTTGGTTATCACCATAAGCTATAATAATAGTCCACAAAAATATGACAAACTAGGGTAATAACCAAAAACACTTTCCCTATGTTACCTCAAATTTGTCGTGAGCTAATAAGCTCGAAAATAAGCCATTCGAGCTTAAAAATAAGCCAAAATAAGTCAACAAACAAAATAAGCTATTTAGCAACAAATGTTTTTCAACCATCACGACCACAATATCAAAACTATAAACCCCTTTGCCTTTTCTTTTTGGTTCGACGCAAACAAAACACCCTTTTTTTATCCATTTCATTTTCAAGTTTTGATTTTTACGACGATCAATTTGTACAACTAACATCTATGCATCATTTACCATATAAAAGTACAAGTTAAATTTAAATTTGAAAGACTTACTAGAATGGTCCTCAAAATAAATTTCGACGCAAACTGGACAACCCAAACGTTGTTTAAATGAATACCCGAACACTAGAATCAACCCAGAAATACTCTAAACCACCATGTTCTTGATCAAAATTTAAAATAAAGTTTATATATGTGTGTGTGTGTTTTCGAACGAGCACACACAAATGTGTGTATGTGTTTTATTCTTTTTGAAATAAAAATGGATAAGTGAGAAATGTTGGTGGAGGAATAATATAGTACCAAGCATGATTAGACACAAATGCTAGAAAATATCCATCTTGTTCCCCTTAACCTTACACGCCCCATATAGCATCCTAGGAGGGTTCGGGTCTTTCTTTTAGCGTCGGGATCAGTTAAAAACTCAAAAAGCTTAATCGTAAAATATTTCCCAAAGTTAATTAGCATTTTTATTCACCTTAAAAATACTTTTCCAATAACTTAGATTATTTACTTGACATATTTTCACGTTTTATTCCCCAAAACTCCTTTTGGACATTATCGGATGTGTCGGGACTCGTTTTTCGGCATTTCACGCTATTCACGGGTCAAACCACCTGGAACTCAATCAACATAATAATACCCTCTTAAAAGGATTATTATCCACCATAAACCATAAAATACCTCAAATCTTATAAATTCACCACCGTCAACACGTTATATTCTAATAAAATTGACAAACGTCAAATAGTCAAATGACTAAATTAGAATATCCAAAACACAAAAAGGGCAAGGGTTACACTGCACTTAGTCATGAAACAAAAGGTTTAAGGAGATACTATAAAAGAGTTGAAAATATAGCGGTTTTCTCATTATTAACCCAATGCAAAATATAGAAATACTCAAACTTATGCTTGCAAAACTTGGTTCAATTTGACTGATTAAATTTGGTCACTATTTTACTGATATTCTAATTCATTTCATACTACGTAACATGATTACATTATTGTGACTATTTTACTGATATTCTAATTCAGTTCATACTACGTAACATGATTACATTATTGTGACTATTTTACTGATATTACGATGCAGTTCATACTAGGTAACATGATCACATTGTTGTCACTATTTTTTTAATATCACTTTTTTGCGTTAACAACTTACCTATGGGCTATCCCGTTCTATAATAACCACTGATGGCAACTCCTCGTCAGCCTCATATGGATAGCATGGGTATGTCTAGCTGCCATGAGGTCAATGGAGTGCTTGATCCCAGTAACTTCCACCCTATGCGAATGAACTCTGGAAACGAGTCAGTTAAATTCAGTTATGTCATTTAATGTTCCATAATATACATGTGAGAAGCATATTCTCTTATTTGTTATCTTTCCTAATTTTTTTAAAACTTGCATGCTTAGGGCTATATTTTTATCATTAATGGGTCAAACGGGTATATGAGTACTATAAAATGGCTAAAATGGAAACACTGCTACAAAAGGAAACAGAAAAATTGGTCGAAAGGGTCAAAGGTTGCTCAGATGTGTATTGAATGCGTGCAACCTTTTAAATCGCGTATACGTTATAGTACTTTTTTGTTACATTTGATAATGATTGTTTGGTTTGTTACGGAAGTATGGTAATGGACACCAGTGGAGCTGGCGTGTATCCTATTCCAGCTAATGGGTCAATTTCACCCATGTCAGATATGCCTAGATTCCTACATCTGTAGCATCCAATGGTCATTTCCCCTTTACTACATCTGAACTACCAGGAATGAGAGTTGACACATCAGTACTCGACACAGCATTTAAATCTGATGTCAGAAGTTCAGTAGGATTGCATTTAGCACCAGATAATGGAAATTCTAGATCTTTTGGTCAACTCCCTTGGAACTTCAGCCTTTCGGATCTAACAGCAGATTTGTCAAACCTATGAGGTAATTTTGATCTCATTTCCCCAGATTCTTAAGTCATCGTTGTTTGTAAGATAGTTACAATATTGTTGATTATTTTCATTGTATCCTGTATAATACATTCTCTACTCATTTCCTCTAACTATGTTGCTTTCCATTATGCTATTTTCATATCTAAGAGCTCTTGGAAACTATCCCGATTCACCCTTTTTGCATTCTGATTCAGATATATTACTTGATTTTCCAAAACAAGAGGACATTGGTAAGAACACTGGTGTCTTAGTTCCATTTAACTGCTCCATCCCTATACAATGTAATATTTATCATTCCCGGCCCTATTAGTATTGTATTTTTATTTGCAGTGGACGAGTTCTTGACTCACTCTTTTTGTAGGATATAGTTTCACCCTTTTTTCAACTATCAACCATGTAAAATAAGAATTATGTTGTATTCACAAACTAAATTAGGATCTGGTTAAAATAGGTGGTGGTTGCACACATACTTGGGGAGTGGTGGATTCGAGATAATATTCTTTTAACTTAATAATGAACCAGTAAAAATCTAGATAGAAAGATCTAATCATGATTCTAAAGTCTACTATAAGTCCTTTCATTGAATTATTTAAAAACCAAAAAGTCTTAAGGTGCAAAGGTAAGCTATGAGGAATCTCACTTTCCATATCAAGCTAAGAGTTTATAGCATGGCAAGGAGAGGGCGGATCACTAGCATTTATTCCTCAAACCACCTCAAGGTGGCCTGAAGGTCTCAGAAGAGACTCAGGTTTAAACCTCATTGGGTTAATATCTTGGGATGGCTAAGGAAAAGTATGGGAACGACCACGAGAATACTGGTTAGTCCGCGTACATCATAGCAAAAAGGCTCGACTTTTCCCGGACCCCTTTCTGTTTTAGCATTCGTTCCTTAATTTATGTGTTTGTCAGCGTAAACCTGATTTGGTAGTACTTTCTTCATTCTGAAGAGTTGAAATTTATTTCTAATTTGAACCTTTGAGTGAATGGTAATTCTAAAATTTATAGCTGCCATTGGTGAGGTTTACTGTTTGCAAGAACAATTGATGTTAAAGGTTTTTTTTAATATTTTTCAATCTTTTTCAGGTTGGGAACTTTGGATACTATTTTTCAATCAAATACAAATTGGGCTCGGGTCGTTGATTTGTGTCAACGTAATCACCAAAGATGATTTGTATTATTTTGGTAATCACTCAGTAGAGTAGTAAAAAAAGGCATGCCTCCTTTTCTCAAAACCTAAACGATTAAATTGTGTTATAGTTTTTAGATATTGTATATGCATATGTTGGTTTCTTTGCAGTCTTTTGCAGCTTGGTCGTCTTCTTTGTTTTGTTTAACTGAAGTATAAGGTAATTATTACAATATTATTATTAAGCGCATCCGCCCGTCAGGCAAGTTATGTTACTAGTGTATGTGTGTGTGTGTGTATATATATATATATATATAATGTTCGTAAATGAAGAGTTTTAATTATAGTCTATTTCTTGAGTATTAGTAAACACGTACGTCATTAGACGTGCAATAAATATGTATACAATATTGTTCTTATAAGTCTTTCCTTAAAAGAAACTTATTCAAACCTCGTCGTCTAACCGATTGGTAAAAGAACAATCAAATTCCAAGAATATGATTATCTCTTTTTGGATAACATGTTACATTCATAATTTTTGAGTCATTCATCAGATTCAAGATCCGATAATGCATCTCTTATGGTTAGCATCAGCATCGCTCGAGGTATGTTTGCGGATCTATGAATGTGAGTGATATCGTTCTAAGGTTCAACATTTACATGTTCAACCTCAGTATGACTTTTGCTAGTGCGTTCAGAAGGTTTGGGTATTTTGTTATTGTATCTCTACTAGATCTACAAATGCTCCCACTTGCCTTTTGTAAGAAGATACTATTATCCAAATACATATCAAATAGAGTAACAATAAATTATTCTTATTTGGGACATACAAAATACATTAATGATTCTCGGCTTTTGTTAATAACAATCTCCAAAAGATTTTAACAAATTCAAAACTTCAATGAAGACACAATGGGATTCATCCCATCTTATTACTAGAATAATGTCTCAATAACCTTATAGGTTGGAGTCTTATTGAGTATGTACATGACATACTCAATTATCTAACCTTGATAACAATATCAATATATAGTTTATTACCTTTTTGTTACACATACCATAAAATTATGGTACTCCAAAACAGATTGATATTGTGAGATAATTCTCACAATTCATTAGATGAACTTATACTTTATGGCTTTACCTTTTTTTTTTCAACTTAAGTCAAACTAAAATGACATAAATGGTATTTCTAAGCCTATTTCATGCTTAATATTGTAAGTCTTGATCAAGTCAAGGACTCTAATGTGTATGTCTTAACAAGTAGACATAAACATTGAATACATTAGTATTCGTTATAAGTCTTTGACCAAGTCAATGACTTCATGTACATGTCTTAACAAGAAGACATAACAATTATTTAAACTAAAGTAACAATGTACGCCGACTCATGGCCATAATAGTAATTTCAAGTTAATTTCAAACTTTATGTTTATGACTTTCTAAGAAAACATAATCATGTAGCTTACCTTTTTATCTTGACATATTTTCTTAATAGGGCAACATATATTAAATGTGTATGAGTCTTAGTAGAGTAATAGTTTTCTTACTTTGCAGTCAAGAAAAACCATTAGTCATATTGTTTAGAGATGCGCCTTGCACACAATTAAGATTTCTCCCACTTGTGCATGGCACGACCTCATCTAATAAAACAACACTATGAAAGTTAGTTTGTTTGTATCGACAATATGGCAGTGTCACAGATATAATATGAATTAAGTCAAGCTCAAAACATATAAACACAGCTAGTGTATATAGAACTTCATTGATTAATAATGAATCGTGCATAACTATATTATTTATAACATAATATGAAGCAACATCTCAAAGGCAACAAGTTATCTCATAAAATAATGTGCGGTGATTCTTAATAAAAGAAGATGTTACACGCTCAAAAAGTAATTTATTATTTCAAGCAAAGCAAGAAATAAAGTGAGGTGCCTATAAGGTAAACAACTCATAGCTCCCACTAAATTTGACAACATTGCAAGTATGTCATTTTCGTTTATAAAATGCATTGCTCCCACTAGATATGACAACATTGTGAATGTTCCTTAACTAGTGAGAGTAAGTAGCAATTTATCTTTCCATTTATTGAATGTACACATATTGTTGCTAATGTGAGTCACATGGACTAGTTAGAAGGTACTTAGATATCCAAGGAAATGTGTTCAAGTTCTATAAATGATGGACTTTCCATCTATGCTATTCATTAACTTAAAAAATTGGCATGTAATTCCTCCTTTATTGGCCTACTTTACCACAAGGGTGTTTAATGCATATATTAGGTTAAAGTAAACAACTATAGACACGAGTTCTCTAGTTATTGCCTTTACTACTTTTGCGGTGATATTTTTGTCTTCCAATCAAACCTCATAAATATGCCTTGGTAATAACAAGATATTGGCATTTGGTATCTATAGACACAAGTTCTCTAGTTATCCAAGTTTCTTATCATGATTCAAAGATTTAAAAACCGAATGAGGGTATTGAAGCTATCGTGAAAGAATAAGAGTGCAATTAACTTAACATGTAAGTTTGCAATGAGTTTGATTTGAATTTAGGATAATTACATCGTTACTATTATAACTTTTTAAAAATTAAAAAGTATAGGAGGTAGTCTTTCTTTTTCCCAAGGAAAATTAGACACGATTTGTCTTTGATATTTGCTTAATTGTATACTAATTTACCAGGGATTTTGCCAAATAAAAGCCATTTAAATGCCAAAAGAATAGAAAATGTGTGCTTTTATGTCCAATTGTGCAGGTGTAAGGATATACACACCAAGACATCTGGGGGGTGGGAGGGGGGAGGTGGGGGGAGGATGGGCATTTTTACAGGCTTTTTATGGCGGGGGGATAAGGGGTAGTTGGTTGATGCGTGGGGGTTTAGAGTGATGGAGGGGGGGGGAGGAGTCAGAAGAGCAAGACAAAGAAATCACCAGAAATTCACAGCCGGATCCAGTCAAACTCGTCAAAGATAGAAAATAACGGAAGTAGCGAGAGAAGGTAGCAAGAATAAAGTCAAGGGGCCAAAGTTGTCAAGTGTTCAAAGATTAAAGAGCTTATGTGAAGTTTTAAAGATCAAGGACCAAAGTTGTTAAAAGAGCAAAGTTGTTTTATAAAGAGAAAGAAGAAGAAAACAACCACAAGGGCCAATATTGCCAAACTTCAAACCTGTTTATAACTAGAAAAGGGCGGACAAGGTACAAGGACCAATTCTGCCAATTGCCCAAATTTTCAAACAATTCACCCCGGCTTATTCGCAACAACATAACCACTCCAACTGAATTTCCCGCCAAAAATCAATACAACCCAATCCCGTATTTTTCACAACCCCCGCTCCTTTTAAATGTTAAAATCGGTTCATACACTCTCCCCACTCACAATAAGACACGTGTAAACACCTCATTGGCCATGACACCCTCATCAAATTCATCACAACGGCCACAAATAAGCTTCAAAAGGATCAGGGCTGAGATTAAAGGAAGCCTCGGGAATTCCTTCCATCTCTTCAACCCTCCTCTATAAATAGCAACCTTAACGGACAGAGCACTTTTCGGTGGTTGATTTTACTTTTTAAACATTTACTTTGTAATTTTCCCTTTTTAAGCAATTAAGCTTTCATTTTAAGCACTTAAGCTTTTAAGCTCTTGTAATCATTTCCTTTGAACTTGTACTCTTTTAATTCGATATTGTAATAGCGAGGCAGGCGTGAGATTACGCGGCACATGATAGCGATATCGTGGGAGGCGAGCGTGGATGACGCGAATGATATATTCCGCGATATAGCGCGAGCGTGAAGAGAAGCGATGCGCAAGAGTCGGATGCGTGCGCGCGAAGGTTCGCACGTCACGCGGGAGATGATAAGACGGATAGAGGTGCACTTCTAATATAAGCGTAGCTCAGGATAGAGCATGCGTCAAGATATCTCTAGGGTCTATCAGGCGACAACATAGGGAGGTGTCTTTGGGGGTTATAACATCTCACTATGCGCTCATATCGCAGATCTCACATTACCCGATGTGGATCTCTGGAGATTACTGACGGTACAACGATTAGATGATGAGAGTGGCGACTTACACTCACATATACGAGATTAGGTAAGGACTCAAGCGAGCAACATCATAGCTACAACTCTCTTCAGCACTATTTTCTGACTCAGAAAGACGCTCACAGGTGCCACTTCATATGGAATCGCGACATGGTGCGCGCTCTCTAGCTCCACTCTCTCTACTATAGCGAGACTCTACAGTGATGACTAGAACTCCTTACACATAATAACAAGGCGTTATAATTCTCTTAGCTTCCACTGTGGGAATGAATTTCATTGGCATGGTTTCGATAGTGCGAGCGGACGAAGAGGAGGGAGGGGGGGGGTTTGTCAATCACTGGAGGAGCTATATAAACAGTTACTACTCCTAGAGAGCTGCTACACATAATCACAGCAAGCGAGAGTCTAGTTCATAACTGGTGGTGCCGATGTCTTACTAGGCATGTTAGTATCGTAATCAGTGTAGGGGAGGGGGAACTTCATGGATTTTATTCTCTCTCTATATCTAGGGTGAGGCGTCAGATAACTCAGAGATGGGTAGATATATCATAAGATGAGAGAATAATTGTTTGATGTGATGAGTGTGGTGGGAGGTGAGGTTACACAGTTTGGATGGGTGTAGGCGTTAGGGCGAATGTGAGCGAGTGAGCGAGTGAGCTAGTAGATTGAGTATATGCAGTGTTGGAGGTGAAGGATAGGGGTTATTAGGGTGGGGGGGGGGGGGGGGGTGGAGGTGGAGAGGTGGTGTAGAGTGTGAGAGGTAGAGAGGAGGGGGTTTGCAGTGAGTAAGAGGAGAGTGGTGAGTGTTTGGCGTGAGAGTTAGGAGTGATAGATTTTGGTATGGTAGAGAGTGGTTTATTTATGTGGGAGGGGTGAGAGGAGGGAGAGGTAGATGGAGTGGGTGGTTTGGAGTGGTGTCTTGAGAGTGTAGGTGGTGTAGGTGTCATATTTATATAGCGAGTACTACTGATTGATTAGTATAGGTGAGGGTACAGTGATGATTATTTCAGGAAGGGAAGGGTTTAGTTGAACTGTGGTGAGGTATTATAGGTTGAATTTTTGGTGGGTCTATATTTGGGGGATCTTGGGGATTGATTGGGTCTGGGGTTGGTAGGTGGGGTGGGGGGTTGTGGTGGGTGTAGGTATATGTAGTATAGGTTGTATATGATATATTTCGAGATATAGTGGGGGGGGGGGGGGGGGAGGGGGGGGGGGGGATGTGGGTGGGGGGAGGGGGTGGGGTATGTGGGGGGGGGGGGGGGGGGTGTGTGTGTGGGGGTAGTGGGTGTGGGGGGGGGGGGGGGTTTTGTGGGTTGGTGTGGGTGGGGATGTGGGGGTTGGGGGTTGGTTTGATTAGGTGTGAGGGGTTGGTTTTGGTTGATATTAATGGGATGATATTTGATATATAGTGATATGTGAGGGAAATTGGGATAGGGTTGGGGGATGGAATGGTTTTTGGTTTGATAGGGGTAGGTGGGTATGTTTTTAGTTGTAGGTGGAAGTTTGGATATGATTTGGGATTGTTAGTGGTAGGTTGTTTTTAGATTTTTTTAGGGGGATTGTTTAATATGGGGGGGGGATAGGATTGTAGGGAGTTTTTGGGTTTAGTGTGTTGGTGGGTTGAAAGGGTTTTTATATGATGTTAGGGATTGTTCTGCTTTTATTTTAATTTTTCATCTTATAAGCTCTCAATAGACAAAATCCTAAAAAATCCTAAAAAAAAGAGACTGTCTGTGAAAAAACATTATTGCTTATTATTCATCTGCTTTTTCTTTGGGTCTAAAGTTCAAAGTTCTTTTAATTAAAGTTGTAGGGAATAAGCTGATTTACAACTTTGTAGTTTTTTGGTTTTTGGCTGAAAATCATTTAGATAAGCTAAATAACTGTAATCGAAGGGTCTATTTGTACTTTTCTAAATCTACAAAAGGTTACCCTTTTTCTCTTTAAGTGTAAAATTTTTCATATTCGCACCGCCTTACCCTATACTTTCCTTATTACCATTTCTACCCGTCTTCTCATTAAATAGATTAGTTTTAATATTTTAGAATTTAGTTTAAATAAAATTAGGGTTTAGTTTTAATTGGATAAATTAGGGTTCAATTGAGGTTTTAAAATTAGGGCTTTTTGTTCTATAATTTTTCTGCACTTAATTAGTTTATAAAAAGCATTTTTCTATATTTTTCTCATTAAATTTGTATTTTCTAGAAATTAAAATAGATTTAAGGTAATTACTTTTTCTTAGATAAATCATAAAAAATAGAAAAATAGTTGAAAAATTAAAATTCTTTTTGCATTAATTTTCATTTTAAATCTAGTATTTTTGAAAAATAAAAGAAAAATTTTAGTGTTAATTTTTAGAAAAAGTTTATTTTTGATAAATCATTAAATCTTAGAAAAATCATAAAAAATTCAAAAATACATAAAAAATTCTAATTCTTTTTCCTAAAATTTTCATTTTAAATTTGTGATTTTTAGATATTAAATTTGTTAAAAGTTGTGTTTTAGTTTTTAAATTTCAGTTTTAGCTCGCGTTTAATTCGATTTGTGCATTTAATTTTCGTGCTAGTTAATTGTTTTTCAATTCTTGCTATTACATTTGTAGTATAATCAACAAATCAAATATTCTTTACTATTCTAAACTCGAATCCGAATCATTCTTAAATTCTCAATTCACGATTTCGTTGGGACACGACCCGAGTTGTACAATACTTCCCGGATAAAAATATACGAATTGTGTTTTCTTTTGTGAGATTTTTACCTTATATTTCTCTTGGTTGAGAAGTATTTTGGAAGGAATTCTTACGAGATTATTACTAATACGTATATAAATTTGATTACTACACAACCAGTCTTTCACAAGTAAAGAACAAACCCTTGTTTATGGTATATGTTGCATTAATACTTTAAAAGAACTTGCAAAGTTTAATGTTAGCATTTTTGATAATTAATCTCTTTTAAATAAACTACTCACGTCTATATAAATAAACAATTAATTTTACAAGATTTTAAGATCCAACTTGACGTTCTACCATTAATGCAGTTGATCTAATAGAAATGATAAACTCAAAAGGTAATCAACGAGTAATAATTGCCTACATGTGCAACTCTTAGTCAAATAGGTATCTAAAATTATAATGTTAAGATCAAGGCAATATTATCCGGAATAACATTGTCAAATTGGCATGTTTCGCTCCATTCTACAAACCATGCGTCTAGTTCTCTTAACAAGATAGAATAAAAATGTTCATTTCGTATGCCATGGGTTGAAGGTTTGACCAACCATACTCGATTTAAGTCGTCCAATACAAAATTAGTAATTATATAGTCTCATGTCTGACCATAGGATTATTATATTACCTTGTTTTGCAATTCACTGAAGACTATCTTAGAGTAAAAAAAAACTCAAGTGATTTCGCACTTGGATGGCAAATGACTTGATTTAAAGGGAATAAGTATTTTGATAAAACAAGTGCACCAAAAATGTGTACAAGAAAGCATGAATACATCCTTGTAACACTAACATTTCTAAAACATTTCCATCATTGTTTTAATATCTATGTATTAAAAACATACCTTTTATTTTAAAATCCACAAGTGATATATAAAAGTAGGGTTAACACATTTTAGTTTACAATATTTAAGTACAAATAGATATATTACCACGGGACAAGGTTAAATTCCCCATGGGAATAATTAAACCCTAGATAAATACCCGCAAGGGATTTATTCCATCATTAGTAAAATTACAGCGTAGTTTTAATATTGTTAAATCGTTGACGTAAAAGGATTGTACTTGTGTTGTTCTGACGCGGGATCCCTTTAGGGAACCACTAAACCCATGCGTTATAGAACGTTGCAAGATAATAATTTTACATATATTGCATCTTGATCGAGCAAAGTGTACATGTCAAATACATATACAATAAACAAATAACCGAATGCTTTTAGTCCATATAAATTTTTGAAAACTATTTTTTCACATATATAAAACGACACATTATATATAAGCAAAACCAAATCGAAACAATTAATCATACTCAAACAAGTAGAAATTTTATGCACATAAAACGACCATTTATGCTCTAAATAATGTTTGGAAACTAGAAGGGGGGTTGAATAGTTTACCGCTTTTAAAAGTTTAATTAACGTTTATATATAAAAGAATAGAGTTGAGTTTAAATGATATCAATATGTACAAAATATGAACAATCTAGATAAGTAAATAAACAATATTATCTACAAAATAGTAAGTGTAATACAAAAAGATAGAGTTGGAAATATCAAACTACAACACGAAGATTTATAGTCGTTCGGTAACGAAGCTCCTCATCGCCCTACTCCACTCCCCGAGTATCTAACTCGAGAGTTCACTTCACTATGTCAACAAGCTCCTTTTAGGAGGAGAAAACCGTACACATGTAGCTTACGCCAATTTCCGACACTAAGCCAAATATCGAGTTCTAATCTTAGCTAGAACTGATCTACCACTTACACTCGTATTTTGAGGCCTAAAATACTAACCGCTCACTCATGTATATTCTTAGCTAAAATACTATCACGATCTAACTAATACACAAGAATATAATAGATGTGGTTGATGTATAAAATACAACAAGATCATAACAACGTTATGTATGCACAAACTAGTCTACAATACTTCGTATCTTGACGATTACGAGTTTTCTTCCCTTGCACTTGGAGAGGAAGGATTGGATTACTTGGAAACAAATGTTTAAACAAGTTAAATGATCATAGAATAATAAATGTATTTGCTGATTTACAACAGAAAGAATAAGTTTGCAAAAGGTAAAAAAAGCTGGGGAACAGTCCACTATTTATAGGCAAAGCCTGGGATAAAAAGTGCACGGCGGCCCCCCAAGCTATCAAAGGCAGACCCCTTATCGATAGGGGGCCACGGGTGCCTATCAGGAGGGCCTCCCCCTTGTAGCATGCTCTTGTTTTTGTCCTGTAATGGGGAAATATTTTCTAAGGCAGATTTTTCTGATTTTGGAGGAGGGGGGGGGGGGGAATCTGATTTCAAATATATATTTAAATAAAACATTTCCTTTAATTACAAAAATATTTTGTCTAATTTATTTTTTGTAAAAAGGTTTTGTTACATTTATAAAAATGTAAAGTTTAGGACAAAAAGACATAACTTTGATCATTTAACAAATTAATCATTTGTTTGTTCATACCTTACATTTAATTTTACGTAGAATGTTTTTACATTTTGTGATTATCAAAACGTAGAGAATTCGAAAAATATGAATTACGTTTTTATACATTATTTGTATTAACATAATGGGCAAGCGAAACACCAAAATAAGACTCCCAACATTTTGTCGGAATCATCATAGAGCACGTGGTACACATACATCGAAAAATCAACCGCAAAGGTCATTATACTTGGTATATTCAAGAAACTGCAAAGCTGATTGAACATAATTTCTGACTTTAAACCACGATCAGACAAGGAAAAAGTCTTTCCCGCTTTTTGCACTAAATAAAAAAAGTTTTAGGTAATAGAGTTGTAAACTCCCCAAAAATTTTTGTGGTGTAACTCCTCGAGGACAGTCAGGAAATTAGTTTTTAGTGGATGAATGTCAAGCATTCAACACTCAAAAACAATCAATCAAGCATGCAAATTCAAGGCGTATCAAGGTCTTAGCATCAAAAAAATTTACCACATTAACAAGAATACATAAAATACATATTAAGCTTATGAACCACGATTTACATGCACGTAAAAACATGGTTATCAATTTAAACAAGTAAATAAGCAACAGTAAGTCATAATACACGAATTATAAACCAGGTTGCATAATAAGGGTGTACAAGCATGTAAAAACCCAAACCATATTAATTTTCCAAATTTTATGTGACTCTTAGTTGTCCTTATTTTCACAAAAATAAAACCCTAACAGGGTCACACATAAAAGCAAGAAAAATATCACAAATATACGTTTTTAAGCGTTTTCACACATTTTTATGTAATTATATAGCTATATGAACGGCTCGTGATGCCACTGTTAGAATTAATTATATATAAACCTATTATTACATTAATAATACATGAGTAAACGTAGCGAAAAGTTAACACATATAGCATATATAATTAACATAAACATAAATACGGAAATGAGTACCTTTTAGTAAAATAAGCTATCGAACAACGAAGCTAATTGATCACGTATGTATGATCGTTCAGAAGCACGAAACCCAATGAGTTACTAAAGCAAGTAACCATCTACGTGTATCCGCACTACATGTCAATTGATGCTACCCGAATGCTAGTTCCGAGACTAACGATTGCCTAGAACCGAGTTCTCTATATACTAGGAAAACCAAAACACGAAATTCCTTACAAGGGATGAATGAATGAGAACATATGACCTTGTTTATATAGTCTTAGGATTAGGGCATCATAAAACCAATAACTTAAGGCCTAATCTAACAAAGCCCATCCCCTCCCCTAAAGCCCTATATGGCCATCCCCCTTAGTGTCCCAAAATGCCCCCCTCAAGTTTAACATTTTGACTATTTAATTAATTATGTACATTTACATATTAATTTAGGGCTAATGGTTAATTATTCATAAAATAAACAATTAACCACTGTTAAGTATTATCGTTAGATTATTAATATATATATATATATATATAATAAATATACACTTATATTATTATATATACTAATAGATTGGTATTTATGTATATACGTGTGTGACCACCTTAGGCTCACGTATTTCTAGTTATATAAATATTTGTATGACATGAGCCCTTCCTAATAGATCTACACTAGAACCATGGTTAGGATCAAAGAACATACATGTCTATTTTGGTGTCTATGTGTGACGTGGGTATGGGAGGAAGGAGGAAGAGGAAATGAGCTTCTATTAGTTAATAAAGAAAGCTCACATTAGATAAAAGGAAGATCCCACTAATGGGTATTAAGAGGACCTCATTAGTGGATATTAGGAGGGACTCACTAGTGGTTAATATGAGGGCCTAATATTCCTTCATATCCCTTCTCTTCTCCTAGTCTAGGCCGGCCATATATTGTCCCCAAATGAGCTTTCTCATTTGCTTGGTCCAATCCAATTAACAAAGTCTCGACTTGGTAATTAGTTGTCCGTCATTGATCTCGAGTTACGTAAGTTATCTATAACGTAAATATGATAGATACGATGTATTAAATGGTACCTCGGTGTATAAGCGTGTGACCCCATAGGATCACATATGTCTATCCATATAATTACTTATTATGACACGAGCATACTCCAACACAAACAACCTCGAGGGGTGTTTGTGTTCGGTCGACCGACTTCCCCAATAGGAGGGGGAGTTTCACATACATAACCTAAAACTCCTCAAAACCTTAAAATCCTTTTCCTCTTTCTATCTTTGCTCGGTCAGACGAAACCCAAAACGCCAAGGGTTTCAAAAACGCTTGGTCGAGAACACTTTAGTCGATCCGAAGTCGACAGAAGTCGACTCCAAGTCGAAGAGAAAACCCCAAGGGTTTAACCCTTGGGTCGTTCGAGCATATACACACGATTAGGGTTTCCTAGAACCCTAATTCGTGTATACACTTTTGATCTTGAAGATTTAGGGTTTTACCAGGATTTCATACTCACCTAACTTGCAATAGGTTTGTAGCCCTAGTCCTACCCGTGTGTGGATACCTAACGCAGTTAAAAATTGGTGATCATTCCTGAAACCCTAAAAGTTCAAGAACAACATCAAGAATCACGAAGGACGCGTTCCGTGCAACTGAGAAGTTTAAAGGATCTTACGCATATCATGATTTACATATAAGTACTTCTAAACACCTTTTATACGTGTTAGTTAAGTTATATCACTGTGTAGGTAGATCTGACTATTAAGGTTTTGGTTTGCATGGCTTTATTTGTTTATTTCTCGCTTTGCCTGTCATAGCCATGCAGGTTACCACCAGAACCCTACAAAAAAGACCTTAAACACTCAACTATTTATAATATTGGTGTCACGTGATATCACATCTTTTCAATTTCCTACGATATCAGTAATAAATTGTGACAACTCGTATTTTTCAGGTCATTACTTGACTATAAACTTGAAACTATTTACTTTGAAAGTTTACATATTTACTTTTACGCGTAACCGTTAAGTTGAATTTTGTAACCCGAAAAACAACTTTAAACGTAAACAGGCATTAAAAAATGTTTTTACGTCAAATATCTGTTATATGACTTTTACGAACATAATTTATAAGCCAACACATTTTATTTTGCAAGTTTTACGTAAACGCTTAAATTTCTCAATTTAGTCCGTGCATGCATGCATTAAGCATCCCCACACTACTTATACGTACATGATTCGATAATATAGTATATATATAAATATATATCCTAAATACCAAATAGTAATAGTATAGTAAGTATCCTGAATAGATATAAAAATTACTTGAGGACAAGTAATAGTCTATCTTCCGAATGTCGTGTCCCAACGAGAGATGAATTTGAAATTCACGAAAATGTTTCCAATATAATGCTTGAATATCTTTTTAATTTTTGGTTTTGGATTAAAACTAAAGATAGCAAAAAACTAGATTGTACGAATTAACAAGCAAGCTAATAAAAAAATGCTCGTCAAGTAAAAGTAAATAGATTCTTAAGTGTGAAGTTTTAGATCTTAATGACGAATTAATATCCGTCTAAATAATCGTTTCCTCAAAACGTTGGTTTAATATTGAAAATGACTTTTTATCTAGAAATTAATTACTAATTTAATGCCTACTTAATCTTACGGCTTTTGCCCGTTCGACTAAATAAAACACTAAACTAAATAATTTTTGCAAATTATTAATCACTAATCACTTATTAAATTCCACACCTAATTCACTAAACACCAATTTACTTAACAAGCATATATAAATCTACTCGTTAAACATGGCAACTAAACTAACAATAATAAGCATCATCATATTTTTATCTAAACTAAATATTGCAATAAACATAAAGAAATAAAATAGATAAAGAAAAAAGGTTAGAGGTTACCAAGTTTGGATTAACGAGCGAAATGATATAATAAATTTCAATAATACCAAATATACCCCTCTCCAAGCTAATAACCCATAACGTCGCTTGTCGCCACATAAACATCCATTCAATCGCCACTTAAATTTCTCTACTAAACACTACACTATCTCTTTTTATAATAAAAACAAAACTTTGAAGCAAAATAACAATAGCTGTAAACGAAAAATAAACTAAAAAGAAAAGCAAGTATTAGTTTTAAAGTTTTAGCAAAACTGAGATGGAAACTAAAAACATTAATCTACTATCCATATTAAAACCACAAAGAAATAACCTTCGTTGATGCCTTCAGTTTGACGAAAAAGAAAGGAAACAAACATTTCATAAATTATAAATAAGTGATTTCCGTAAGAAAGCAAGAAATTGAATAACTATTTTAAAACTATGATAATAAATGATAATTAATAACTAAAGATAGATAAGTATGACAATTACATAAGAAACAAGAAATTGAATTTCAATTTGTGATGTGCACCGAACCCCAGAAAGGGTGCGTTGGCTCTACCCCTTTTTTTTCTGCTGCTCTCTTCTACTCTCTCTATTCTAATCTATATATAAAAAAACTAAAGAAAAGAAAAAAAGCAAAAGATAAGGTAAGATCGATCTCTCTCACCTTCTCCCTGCCCCTCTTATAAATTGCGTATATGATAAGCAGTAACACCATCACATTTCTTTTGGGCCTTTCCTTTTTTGGACCTTAGCCTAGCGTGGACCTGAGACTTGTAAAAAAAATGGGCCGAATGATGTCTTATCTCTTGGGCTGGGTCCATTTCATTTAGATTTCTAAGTCGCACTTTAGCTGGGACGAGTCCAAACAATTTGGTGTTGGGCTTTTGAGTTTTCTTTAACAAGTCTTGGACTTTATATATGTATGGGTCGGTCTGACCCATATAAATGCTGTCGGGTCGGCCCAATAAGAGATGAAGGCATTGTCGGACTCGAATTTTCATGCTCTTTCCAATCTCGTGCTCGGTTTTGTCAGTTTTGGCCTTGTTTTTGTCTTTTAGTGAGTATCCGTTACCTGCACAACCCAAATAGGAAAACAAGCATATATTTGGCATTTTTCATATGTTTTTGGACAAATAAGCTCGTTTTATTAAGTAAAAGGTATGTGTAATTAAGCACATACCAAAATCCCCTATACTAAACTATTGTCGTGTCCTCACGCAATGCTATAAGTAAACACTTAAGAAAACCAAGAATCTCAATCCCCCTCGACTAATTACCTCAAAAAGTAGCTAAGTGTTCGTCAAGGGGAATGAAAGAATCAAAAGTTTTGAAAAGCCCCATTTTTACCTTTTTAAAATGTATTCACTTATTCCTACACATATTTTTGTTCTTTTCATTTTCTCTTTTTTTGTACTTTTCTTTTTAAGCAACTAACTAACTTATTTGACTTTCGTTATTTTCATAACCGTGAGGGATCATAGAACAAGAGGCATTTCAATCCTAAAATGCCCCAAAAAGGATAAATTCATCGTCCCCAACTCTTCACTTGTTCCAAACCAAGCTTAAAACGAAATCACCGTTAAATATCAGTTAAGATGCTAACACTGCTCATATTTGCAACTTGTGAACTTTTCACTCCCGACAATTATTATATCTTAGGTTTATGTGCTATTTTGAATTTCAACCATGGATCAACGTTTTTCAAAATTCTATGTTTCACGTTCCATCTGAGAATAATGAGTTTGAAGGCGAGATCATCCCATGTAGCGACTTTCGTCTCGGAACATCCCAACCTTGCGGCTAAGTGACCAGGCTTTTGACACCCCACAGAGACTAGTATCGGGACTCACGGACCTTAGGTTTCATAAACTCTTAGGTTTTCCGTATAGACATACCTTAAAAACTTAAAATGAAATAGACAAAGTTCAAAAGCATATTTAAATTTGACAAAAAGAGATCTATTTATTAATTCACACTAAATATTAAACATTGATGCAATTGTAACCCTCGACTTTTTAGAAGGCTGCAACATCGGTTGTGAGCCGGCAAGAGGTAGTAAACTTTTATCAGCCCACAGTTTTTATTATTTTTATTTTTTTATTTTTTTCTCATCATTTCAATTTTTTTTTATTAATTTTTTTTATTTTATATATAGAGAAGACTTCTTTTTGAAAAATTTAAGTATAAATTTGAACTAAGACTAAAATTTTTGCTATTAACTACATAAAAATTGTTGATTTAAGTTTAATCTCCAAAAATAACACGTATTATTAATCTGGTTAAGAGCTTATGGGAGAAAAAGCAACAAATTACATACATGAGCTCTTAAGATTTCTAAATAATCCTTGTTTAGCATCCCACTCATACTTAACTCTATCATTTTTCATTCTTCGCGAATTTCCGCGAACGCTTAGCCTAAACGTTAAGGAACAAGCTAGAGCTCAACACGCTCGATCGAGTCAAAATTTATTCTTATTCTACCCAGCAGGAAAGTCAAAATTATGACAAAACACTTATTTTATTTTTGAAAATTTTTAAATTTTTTCATTTTTTGTGTGGTAAAAACGGGATTACGTGAAAACAACAACTGCAGGCATAATTAAATCGATAGACCCCCCCATACTAGAACTAAACATTGTCCTCGATGTTTTAAGACGGGCCTCTACGTAAATCTAAAGCCGTTTATTAATTATGCTAAAAGATAAACGTTAGTCGATAAGATTAGGATATTGGATTCCCAAATGAAGCTGAGGATGTGAAGCTCGAGTGATCGAAGGACAAAACCGCGAGCACGAGAGGCTTCAAAAATCCGGGCAATCCTGGACATACAACAAAAAACACAAAACACGAGAAAGGAAGAGGCGAGCCTCCTCACAACACACTTATTTATTAATACTACTACTAGGATAAGCATGGGTTGCCACCCACGAAGCGCCTTGTTTTTGTTAACCGAGTCACAAGCTCGACTCGACCCCGAATTCATTGGTCCATGGGGGAGCAAGTGGAAGATAAAATCTCCATCGGACTTTCATTCAAGTGGTTTGGATAAACATTGAATTTCATGAAAGTTCCACTCCGATGAGATACACTCGGCATAAAAGAATGATAAACGGAGATGTCGGGGTCAAAAATGGTATCTTCATTCCCGGTGGAGAGAAGATATGGAGGAGAAACGGGATACGTGAGAAAAGCAAGAAATATCCATACAACATAAGCGAAGAGAGGAGATTGGGCATCCTCAAATGGTAAATTCACATTTGTCATAGAAGAAACGTTCTCACGAATCCCGGGGTTAATCAAATCTCCCGGATCGAGCTCAATCTTAAAATAAAAACATTCAAGATCCGGAGGAGATATGATGTGAGCGAGTTCATCGGCGAACTCCTCATGATAAAAGTCACTCCTATCGGTAGGAGGAAACGAATCATTCGAAAGATCAAAAATAGACGAATCATATTTAGAAGGAGAAATATCAGAACGAGTAGTGGTACTTCCACTACTCTTGTCTTCAATATGATCGTCATCAAAATAGAAAGCTTCATTATTCGGAAGAGAATAATCATAACGAGTAGTGGTACTGCCACTACTATTCTCTTCCAAATCAAAGCAGAAAGTTTTAGATTCGGGTAAAGAATTATCAAATGTGTTAGTCTCCTCCAAGAAAACTTTAAGAGATGTGGAGGAAGACTTGGTCACAAAATCGGAAGATGGAGTGGGATTATCTTTTAATGCTTCGATCTTAACAATAAGAAGATTGACATTCAACAATTTTTCACGAAGAATATCGTCTTTGATTGTTAAAAGAATATCAGTATCAATCCCTCCAACTTCCGGGATAACAATCTCCACCACCTCTAAGCTGACTAGCTCAGAATCGTGAGGTGATGCATCGACATAATCGATGTTCACATAAGAATCGTCATCACTCGAAGTAGAATCATCGTTAGAATCGGAGAAATCCTCAAATTGATCTTTTGAAATGTCAAGAGGCGGAGAATTATCACAAAAAGGCACATCACACGTATCGTCGGAAATACCCTCGGACTCACTTGGGATTGGAACGAGGTTCTCAACACTAGACTTTATTACTTCGTCCGATTCCGTTTCTGGAATAGTGCTAAGATGCTCGTCCCCCATTATGAGAGAGTCAACGGGCTCCTCGGTTAATAAAACGGGTGTGATTGCAACACACGGAGGAAGTCCAGAAATAATAATATCTTTCAAGGGAATAGAACTTTCCTCGTCATCGTCATCATCGTAGCAAATGGGAATCTTCCAATATCGATCTTTAGCCGCTTGATCTTCCGCAATTCGCTTTTCTTCTTCCTTCTTTTGCAAATATTGACCAACCATATCACATATGGATGTCATTTGCTCCATAAGCTCATTTTGAGAATTGAGAAGCTCATTTTGAGCATTGAAGATTGGATGATTGACGGTATATTGCGGGGGTTGAAATTGGTCAAAACCAAAAGAATTAGGATCATAGCAAGAATTTTGCTCATGATAATAATCTTCATTCATTGGTTGACATTCAAAAGTCGCATGAGGACCCCCGCAGTTTTGACAACAAATGTATTGTTGAGAAGAACTTTGAGAATTTTGTGGAAAATAATTATCATTAAAGTTTTGATTGTAACACGGTTCCTGCTCATAGACAAGCGGGAACTGTGGTGGACAATCATAACCATAATGAGCATTATTTCCACATAACTCACACAAGTAAGTCTCAAACTGGAGCTGTGGAGGGTGGGTGAAAACACTTGGAGAATCATTGAAAGAATTTGGATTTGGATCATAAGCAAACGAATTTCCAGCTCTCGAAGCGCAAAACGAACAAAATCCACCGTTTAACGGGCCTTCACACACGCAACAAGTGACTGGCTTTCCATCTCCGTTAGTACAATTCAAACAAACTCCATTTATAAAATTAACTCCACACTGCTGGCACGTACATTGATAACAATAAAAGCCAACACATGGTAGTCCACACCCCGCACACTCACGTTGGTAGTATGACGACATATTAGAATTAAACAAATAGGAGGGTAAGAGAAAGAATTAAACGGATAAGAGGATAAAGAAAATAAGAATTAAACGAAATAAGAGGATAAAGGAGAATATTTTTTAGAATTTTTTATAAAGATAATAAAAATAAAGTATTTTTTTTTCATTTTTTTTAATATTTATAAAAAGAAAAATAAGAAGAAAAATAAAATAAGAAGGAAAATATTTTTGGATTTTTTTTATTTTTAATAAGTACGAAAATAAACTTTCCGAGGAAAGGATCTTCAAGGCACTAACTACAAACACCACGTGAAAATCGTACACCTCTCCCCGGCAACGGCGCCAAAAACTGATTTGATAATATAGTATATATATAAATATATATCCTAAATACCAAATAGTAATAGTATAGTAAGTATCCTGAATAGATATAAAAATTACTTGAGGACAAGTAATAGTCTATCTTCCGAATGTCGTGTCCCAACGAGAGATGAATTTGAAATTCACGAAAATGTTTCCAATATAATGCTTGAATATCTTTTTAATTTTTGGTTTTGGATTAAAACTAAAGATAGCAAAAAACTTGATTGTACGAATTAACAAGCAAGCTAATAAAAAAAATGCTCGTCAAGTAAAAGTAAATAGATTCTTAAGTGTGAAGTTTTAGATCTTAATGACGAATTAATATCCGTCTAAATAATCGTTTCCTCAAAACGTTGGTTTAATATTGAAAACGACTTTTTATCTAGAAATTAATTACTAATTTAATGCTTACTTAATCTTACGACTTTTGCCCGTTAGACTAAATAAAACACTAAACTAAATATTTTTTGCAAATTATTAATCACTAATCACTTATTAAATTCCACACCTAATTCACTAAATACCAATTTACTTAACAAGCATATATAAATCTACTCGTTAAACATGGCAACTAAACTAACAATAATAAGCATCATCATATTTTTATCTAAACTAAATATTGCAATAAACATAAAGAAATAAAATAGATAAAGAAAAAAGGTTAGAGGTTACCAAGTTTGGA
>BQNB010048324.1:0-42623 GCA_026074375.1 Tanacetum coccineum | reverse complement strand
ATGTTCATTGGGAATGCCCATCATTAAAGTACTTCTAGCCTTCACTTCTAATCTTCTCTGAGCCGTATCTTCAGCAGATGTAATAGGCATCACTATTGTAACACCTTCCACAACTTGTGTTTTTGGCAAGGTTACACCATTCTTTATAACTTCCTAGAGTGCATAGTCTATCATCTGGATGTATTGTTCAATCCTCATCCTCTATAACTCAAACTCACCCGGTTTGAGCCTGAGAACTTTGGATGCAGCCACTATGTGTGCAGAATCTTGATCGATATCTTCTAGCAAAGTTTCTCAAAGCAACAAACTCTGATACCACTGGTTGGTCCCACTTCAACACTTCTATAGATTTAATTCCTTAAGCTTGTTTAAGGTTTAGTTATACTAGATAAATCTAATACAACTATAGTAGAAACTTTGTATGAATGTATTAAAGATTATGCGGAATCTAATCTTTAGTAAGAAGAATTTTCAATGGAATAGTAAAACACAATGAATTCAACAAAACATAAAAGCTCTTATATTATTAAGCAAATAATATGAATACTCTTAAAGTATTAGGGTTACAAATACCTTGAAGCTATGTATAACACTATGAATGACTCGTTTTGGTTTGATACTCTATGAAAACTATATCAATCTCTATGCCCTAGGACTTCTTTTTATACACCAAGGAGTCCTAGTCGATTTACAATATTTTCCTAAGACATAGAATATTCTCTATGATCTATTCTATAAATAACTAATACTTATCACGTAAGTAATCTTGATCTCCAAACAATCTTTATCCTTTCATCTGTCTTTATCCTTTCTCTAACAGTAAAAACTCTTTCAGCAGTCTTAATCTTTGAGCAGTTGTAACTTTTATACTAGCAGCATTAACTTTTAACACCGGCAGTAGTAACTTATACACTAGCAGCATTAACTGTGTATAAGCAGTAGTAACTACTTAGAATATTTTCTTCAATCTTCACCAGCAGTACTAACTTTACACTAACAATACTAATATATACTAGCAGTAGTAACTATGAGCTATCAGTACTAACTTTATAATGTAAATTGAATAACGCGACTCGAAAAGATCACTTTCCCTTCCCGTTTATCGATCAGATGATCAAGCGCCTGACAGGGCACGAATACTACTGTTTTCTTGACGGGTTTTTAGGATATTTCCAGATCCCTATTGCTTTGAAAGATCAAGAGAAAACCACATTCACTTACCCATATGGCACCTTCGCATACAAACAGATGCCATTTGGATTATGCAACGTACCAGCGTGAGCTTGTTCCAGGTGTTATTTATGACAGCTATTTTCCATGAAACTAGGATCGAGGATAGCATGGAAGTATTCATGGAAGACTTCTATTTTTTTGGAAGCTCCTTCGAACACTACCTCAAGAACCTAGAAAAGATGCTCAAAAGGTGTGAAGAAACCAACCTCGTGTTAAACTGGGAAAAGTGCACTTTATGGTAAAGGAATGAATCGTCCTCGGCCATAAGGTCTCAGGTTCGGGAATTGAGGTTGATAAAGAAAAAATCGAGGCAATCTCCAAGTTACCATATCCCACAAACGTGAAAACATTCGAAGCTTTTTAGGGCATGTCGATTTCTATAGAAGATTCATAAAAGATTTCTCACAAGTCGCACGACCAATGACCCAACTTTCGGTAAAAGACGCCCCACTCAACTTCTCTAAAGAATGCATCCAGGCCTTCGATAAGTTAAAACACAAAATAACGCAGGCCCCAATCATGATCAAGCTAGATTGGTCGTTGCCATTTGAAGTTTATGTGCGATGCAAGTGATTATGCTGTCGGAGCAGTGTTGGGGCAAAGGATCGACAAACATTTCAAACTCATACACTACGACAACAAAACGGTAAACGAAGCACAATGAGAATTACACGAAGATATGCCTCTCTTCGAGAGGAACTTTTAGCTTGTCGTCTTCGCATCGGAAAAATCTTCTTCATACTTGGTCTTATCCAAGGACTCTTGTTTTCACGAATCACTTTGCCTTGTGTATTCTTCACAAACCAAGATGCAAACTGGGACTGATTAGGTAGATCATGCTACACCAAGAATTGATATCGAGATCCGCAATAGAAAGGTGAGCTGAAAAATCTCAAGCGATCATCGCACGCTAGAAAAACCCGATTCTAGGGAGCTGACCAAGGCTGAAATAAGGTGTGTGTGTTTCCTTGAAGAGCGACTAATAGTGGTCTCTGATAAGAATAACGAACCATGGTATGCCAACTACGCTAACTATTTAGCTAGTCGAGTACTACCCTTCTGATCCACCCGCCAAGAGAAACAAAAGTTCTTCAACGGTTTAAGGATTTATTTTTGGGATGAGCCATTCCTATTCAAGCAGTGTGCTAACAGAATCATACGAAGGTGCGTCACCAGAGATGAGGCAGCATAAATCCTTCGAGTGTTGTCTTAGTGGCCCGTATCAGTAGGGATCATGGTATCGCCACTACAGCCGAAGAAAAGGCTCGCGGCTATACTCGCACGCGCGGCTTTTCTACTGGCCAAATATCTTCCGCGACGCACGTAGGTTGTCCAAGTTTGCGATGCATGTTAAAGAGCTGGAAATAATCTCCTCGACGAGCATGAACACTCAAAAGTATTACATAGTCTTGTAAAATATTTGATGTTGAGGAATAGACTTCATGGGAACTTTCCCTCTCATCAACTGGGAATACTAATTGATCTGGTAGCTATCGACTACATGTCAAAGTGGGTGGAGGCTCAAGCCTTTTCCACCAATGATGCTCGAAACCATAGTGAACTTCCTCAAGAGACTATTCGCACAATTTGGAATACCAAAGGCCCTTATTAGTGACAGAGGTACTCATTTCTGCAACTACCAGATGGAGCGAGCAATGAAAAGGTATGGAGTAATCCACCGATTCTCCACCGCATATCACCTCATAACAACATGGTCTTTTAAGTAGTCAACAATCAACCACGCCATAAAGCATATTCTTGAGAAAACTATCAGGAAACAACAGGAAGATTGGTCCCACAAAGTTGGATTGATTGCGTTTAGGCGTTTCGGACTAGTGTTTAAAAACCCATTTAGGAAACAACCATTTAGAATAATCTACTACAGGGCATGTTATGTGTCCATCGAATTAGAAAAACAAAGTTACTGGGGCCATTAATAAACTGAGCAACATAGACCGACAAAAGCCGGAGGCAAACTGGTTCTTACAAATTAACGAGTGGACAAAATGAGGCTTGATTGCTTAGAGTCCTCCATAATCATATAGAAAGAACAAAAAGTTGGCATGGATAAACGGTTAAAAAAACACCAACCAATTATGAAAAATAGGCGAATAAAGTATTCTGCTTTCAATTCACGCCTAAGGCTGTTCCCCAGGAAGCTAAAGTCAAGGTGGTATGGACCATTCTCAGTCAGCAAAGACATGAGAAAAGGTGCAATCAAGATTTACAAGGAAGATGGGAATGAATTTATCGTAAATAAGCAACGTGTGAAACCATATCAAAAAGACATATTGGACACTAATAGAGATAACGATATCACACTAGAAGATAAGGAGAAGTCACGTAAGAGTGTGTTACTTTGAGTCTAAATACATGTGATCATAATAAGGAAAAAGCGTGTGTCTTGGGAGGCAACAATGTCATTTTATCGCAATTAGGGAGTATTTGTTGTTTTAATTCTTTTATTATTCGTTTTTGTGTTGAATTCTCTATTTTGTAATCATTTTTTGGCCTTTGTTTTTAACTCGTCTTAATTGCAATCTAGGTATTTTGCACAAAATAAGTGTTGGGAAATATTCTAGGTTTTTAAAGAAAAATTCAAACATATTAAAATAATCGTTTCGATTGTTTCGCGTCAGTTTCGATTCATATGATTGTATCGAATAATCTTCAGGTTTCATGCAGTAATTCTACATGAAATAACTTATATAATCGGCGTGCATGAAGTATATTTTAAGTGAAACAAAAATAAAAGTTTTACTGTAGAAAGCTGAGCGGCGTCAAGATTTATCCTGCGGAGTCGTTAGCCTAGCTATTGAGAATTAGAAATTTTTGTCAAGTATTTTTGAAAAAATAATTTGACACAACATTTAAAATTTGTAATTCTTTTATAAAACCTACAGAAACCTAGGATTAATCATTATCTCATCCTGATCTTTACTGGCTTTCTAGAGTCAAACCCTAAACTTGTGCATTGTGTTTATAATCTATCTCGCCGATTTTATGCTTGGTGTAGTTGTCTTTGTCTTTGATTACAGGTTATATTTGGATGAGAAGAAGCTTGATGTGCTTGGAAGTTCCCTTAGTCGATTTCTTGGGTGGACCGATTTTAACTAGTTATTGCATGTTATTCTTCTCTATTAGTCTGGACCAAACCAGAGGAGCACTAGTTTCTTTTACTTGTTTTCTTTTCCCTTTATTCGTTTTATGGGTACTTCTAAAGAACATTGGGGACAATGTTCAACTTAAGTGTAGGGGGAATGATCCTTAGAAACTATTCCTTCAATTGCCATTTGGCTTTTTCCTTAAAATGATGGGTTATATATCAAACTCATATAGCATAAAAGGTAATTTTGGTCCTCAAATTAAAAAATATTTATGACACATGACCGACCAAAAATCAGGGTATTAATAGCGTCTCATGGATAGGAATGTATATGACTAAGACAAAACCCTCGCTCAAAATTCCACCCAAAAAATGTGAGGTTCGCCTTTAGATCTTTAGGAATTTGGGTATCCATTTTTGATACCTAAGATAGTTTATACCTTTAGCTTATTCGAGTTAAGGTTCGAATGCAGTCATATGTGTCTATTTCATCATTACGGATGTGTATGTATGGTCTTTGTCACCTTTTCTGGAGCATTGGTATCGGTATTAAATTATATGAGTGTACCGAGAGTATATTAAATTCTAGAACTTGTTTTCATGATGCATCCCGACTCCCGAGACCGCATAGTAAGTATTAGGATTTGCTAAAAATGAGGCACTAGGATTAACCCATGTTTTAAACCTGTAATTGTTATTATGGTTACATCGACTATATAACTATCACACACCATTTCTGTGCACTCATTTTTAGTGCAGGATACCCCTAATACAACCCTCCGAGCCTATCCTTTCATGATTCTCATAATTTTCTGGTTAGAGAATTATTAATAAAGAGGAATTGTTAACCCTCCTTAAACATATTCATTACACCAATCACCTTAGCCTACTTGTATGTATCACTTTAGTAATTATTTGTTTTAACCCAAGTTTAATATTGTAGTACATGTTGCAAAGTCCTTATCCTTGTACAATCTTATTTGAGAGGATTGGGACTTCTCATGGTAGTATTCATCTTATGAAGAAGTAACTTATTACCCCCCAACTGAGCTCAATAAGCTTCATGTTATTTTGATCCAACTCAATTCGGGTCATTAGTTAGATTGTAAATACCAAGTATGTAAACGTTCAAATGTAGGGGTGTATCTATAAACCCCCATGATGTATTATATGTTTACAGCAATGGCAGGGCAAAACGTCCACCCCCCTTGTAGAAAAATGTTATATAAAACAATGTCGAGAAAAAATTATACGGCGTTGCCATTTGCTTATGTTATGTTTCTCATAGAGTCAAGAAAAAAAAGAGATGGTATTAGAGTTTGTAGCGTTTTTATATATCTTGTTCGCTAGTCCTTTGGCTTCTCGCAACCCACACCACTCCACCTCTCAGCTCGCTATTCTTTATAAATAATAGTAACCTTCCATTCCAAATTCACTCAAAAGTCACTCCCCAAATGTATCCTATCCATTTCCGTTTCCGTTAATGTTATCTTACACCTACACCCCACAACCTTTTAAAAGACCTCTTTGATAGTAATGATTAATACTTGCGCCCAGCAGTGGAGAGGTTTGATCCTTTACCAAGCATATGGTAATTTATATTGCTTAAGACAGGTGTAATGAGTGTTTACTTTTTTGTTTCCCATAGTTGTTATAATTTATTATACACCCGAGTGAAAGAGAGAATCCCAATCTATTTTAGTGAGGTGCTGTAGATGCTTCGTGCTTGTGTAATTACGATGTCTAGAAGTTGTGTCGTAAAAATGTGTGTCTTGTGTGAAAAAGTGAGGTTAAATGACCCCAATTTTGTATTGCCCTATAGGTAGAAAGCCATTTTGCTGAGGACAAGCATCCAGTGTAGGGGTATTTGATGAGGTGCCATTTTATACACTATTTCAGGGTCATTTAACCCCTTAAATCATGCAAATATGCCCAGATTATGTGCTTAATCATTTGTTTTCAGGTTTTTAGCACTTGGATGACATTTGGAGGAAATACACGTGACTTGGGCTCATTTGGAGAAGAAACGGACAAGACTACGGACCTACACCAAATCTCTTGAAGAATTGTGCATACAGAGCGTGGAGACGGCGTCGCAGGCATAAAGTGACGTCGTCGCAATCTTTCTAGTGACGGCGTCAGGAAATTGACGACGGCGTCAGGACGTAACCGACTTAAATCAGACCTAAAAGATTCTATCTTGTGACGGCGTCGCGACTACAACTTGACGTCGTCGCAACGATTTCTCTATATATACAAAACCAAATTTAGGGTTTTAAGTAGGGGTGGCAATTTCTGACCCGACACGAAACCCGACACAAAAATTAACAAGTTTGGGTGAAATCTAAATAGATTTCGGGTCGGTTTTGGGTCAACCCATCTAACCCGTTTATTAAACAGGTCAGATTCGGGTTGGGAATAAATTAATCGAGTCGACCCGCCAACCC
The DNA here is from genome assembly GCA_026074375.1 of Tanacetum coccineum. Classification (NCBI taxonomy): domain Eukaryota; kingdom Viridiplantae; phylum Streptophyta; class Magnoliopsida; order Asterales; family Asteraceae; genus Tanacetum; species Tanacetum coccineum. Next base: position 35,837 of record BQNB010048324.1, on the reverse strand, counting down.
GTTTAAGATTTTTTTTAAATTAAAAAATATCTATATTTTATTATATGGGTTAACGGCTGTCGGAAACCCAATATGTATATTAACCTGTTTACACGTGTAAATAAGTAAGTTTTTGTATTTAAAACACGGGTTAAAATAGGTCGAGACTCGCAAAACCCGTTCAACCTTGTATTCAAACTGTGTAACCTAATTTAAGGCCAACCCAAATATATATACGGGTTAAATGTGTCAGGTACGGGTTATGTTTAAATAGGTTAGGGTCGACATAACTGACCCGATTATTTAAATGGGTCAGGTTCGGGTTGGGTTGGAGTGATTCCCGCCAACCTGTTAACCGAAACGCCAACCCAGACGTTGCCCACCCTAGTTTTAAGTGGTGTAACGCTTTGTATAACTTTTTGGAGTTGACCGTGTAAGTAATTCACTCAGCTTTTAGGCGTCTTTAGGGCTTAAAACCTATTGTACTGACCTTAATCAGTTTTAATACGTAAGATTAGTTTATCTTTAATCATTCAATATGTCTATGTGTTGTTTTATTGATTTATGTTTTTGCTTCCTTTATAACATGTTAGGCTAAACCCTCCTTTGTATTTGCTTATGATTGCATGAAAGTTGGATTGTAGATCCTTTTACTGTTGCTTCTTGTGATGTTATGTGCGCTTTAGCTTTGTAGAAAACTAGCAATAAATAAATTAAATTGCATGAGTTTAGGGAACCGTGAGTGGTGAGAAAGTGTACCTCAGTAACAGTCTTCTACTCTACGCCTTACCCTAATATGGTTGATTCCTATAAGTATTGATAACGTCCTAATTATACATAAAAATATCCCTCGAACTACATGAAATTATATATGTTACGCAATTGAAAATATTGCCAAAGTTTGGTTGTTTGTTGCTGCCAATATCATTCTCAGGGATGTGAGGAATGCATAGGAAAAAGATTAATACGTGCAAAGAAATTCCGTTATAATACACTATCCGGTGTTATGTAGAAGAATCTAGAAGATGAAATTCCAAGGAGGAATTATTTGAACGATCGGCAAGGAGTACGGTGCTCAATTCTTTTTGTGCGGATCGTACTTCATAATGAAGTAAATGCAAAATAATTATTCACCAAGTGCAGCGCACAATTTTAAAGTGCCCGCGCAGCACACTCCAGCGCTGCTACACGACTCGCGCTTACTCAAAAATCATTATGAAGACCAATTATTGTGCCAAACCTTTGGCTTTGCCGTTTTCCCTACAACTGAAGTCTATCTTCAACTATAAATAGAGGGTGAATTGCATCTAAATCATCAAAGTGCATCATTTTCAATTACATTACACTTTCTCTATAGTTAGGAATTTAGTTATCTAGTGGAATTGTTAAAGAGTAACCAATTGTTCATCATACATTCCCAGGTTGTAATCATCTAAGGAAGTGTAATTCAAGCTATTAAGGGCTTCTTTTGTGCACAGAGTTGTTTATGTTTGGATTTGGAATTTCCGGGGTTGTTGAATCATTGTTCGAAAGTAAAACTTCTTTGAGATTAATATAATTGCTATTGGTAATCGGATATAACATGTTTCTCTCTTTGAATGTTATGTTTTCTAAAATCTACAGCAATTTATGTGTGTTTTTGAATCTGTGTGTTGTATAGAGTAGTTTAACATGTTTGTTTGGGGATCATGAGGGAATTATGGATCTAACTTGGATAAACTAATGAATTTTGGAAACTATTAATATGAACTTGACGTTTTTATACTCGGATTTCTTAATCATCATTTGATCATCATACTAGTCTGGATATAGGTCGAAAGACTCCGGTTATATGTTTGATTTCCAAGTTGTTTGCGACACGAGCTCTCTAGCTCGCTCTCGGCGCTAGCCTTGTGAGGAACTTGGCTAATAAAAAGATATTAAAAGGATAAAAAAGGTTTAACGCTTAACCCTCATGTCTAACGAACTTGGTTAAGAAAGTTCATATTCCTACCATTTCCAAAAATGTCTCTAGCTTCACGCGCTCTCTCGCAGTTTTTGTAATCAAAAGTATGGGCCGAAAGGTGTTTTTGATTATAATAAATAGACAATCATTTTAGTAATTAACCGTTCTTTAATCGATTATACTTTAATTCTTGAACCGCTCGATGCGCATCGCACACTCGCGCGCCGCTCTCTTTATTTGTTTCGCATTCCCTAATCAACCATATTTTATATCTTGAATTTGATTCTTTTTCTTTTAGAACGTGACAGGTCTATTAGATGTAAACCCTTTCGTAATATAATTTTCTTTAAGACTTACCAATTTTTTTTTTATTTTCCTTTTTTATTTTTTTTCCCCTTTTTAATTTTTCCCCTTAATTTTTCCTTTTTTTTTTTTTTTTTCTATTTTTTTTTTTTATTTTTTTTTTTTTTTTTTTTCCCCCCCCCCCTTTTTTTTTCCCCCCTTTTTTATCACCCCCCCCATTTTTTTTTTTTTTTTAATTTTTTTTTTTTAATTTTTTTTCTTTTTTTTTTTTTTTTTTTTTTTTTTTTTCCCTCTCCCCCCCGTGAACGACTGGTTTACCCTAGACTATACTATAAAACGGGGGTTTATACTATACCCGTGTGTTTAGTTGGAATCGGATAGACCTTGAATTATAATTTAACAGATTTTACAAAATCAACGTTTTTTTGGCCCGCGACTCTCAGGTATTGATTTCATCTTAAGTTAGTCTTTATTATATACAAACTAAAATTTTCAAAATCGCCGTACAGTTTTCTGGCAAACTGAACCAATTTGTTACAAAAAGTGCGCCGCACATAACCATTGTGCGCTGGTTTTATGCAAATTACAGAAGTACGCCGTACTTTTACCAAGTACGCCGCACTTCTTGCCCCTTTTACAAACAAAATCAGTTTTTCAAAGGAAAAGAACATCAAAACCAAAAACCCCAAACCCATAAACTGTAATTGACCATTTTGAAGATGTGGAATTTATTCCTTGTATTCATAATAGTCAAAATCTTGTATTATCATAATTCGTACATTAAAATGAAAAAACCAAAAAGAACTATTTGATAGCTTGCTTATTTAAATTTTTAAATATCTGTATATGTCTCTTATTTGCTAAGTGTTGCTTATTTGACTGTGATCTCATGCAAAATAAATATAAAAATAAAAACTTCAAAGATTAAAGAATTTTTTTTGATGATTAATGTGCTTAAAAACTTGTTATTTGCTATGTTTAATAGATATTTAGGAAGTAATAAAAATAAGAAACATAAAAATGCTAAAATTAAAAATTTTAAAAGTCCTAAAACTCAAAAAGTACGCCGCACTTTTTATGAAGTGTGCCACATTTTTCTGACTGAAACCAAATAGAATGCTTGTTTCTTCGTTTTTGAACGAGAATTGCTTGAATTTAAAATGCTATCTGTTTATTGATTATATGTAAATGTAAAAAGGTATTGTTATTTGTTTTAACTAGCCCACTATTGGTTGTTTTAATGTTGTCTTATTTTATAAAAATGCTTTTGTTTTTCAATGATGGTTGGAAGTTATGATAGTGAGATTTATCTAATGTGTATAGACGTGAACATGATCTCAAACGAATACTGTCAGTAAAATTATGCTTGGATCATAAAGTGAAAAGAGGAAACAAAGTAGTTAAGAAAGAACTCATTGTTGCACTAAGAGGTGAAATCTATTTTGTAAAGTTCATTATCAACCCAGAAGAAGATGATGTTGAACCTAGGGTGATTTTTGAAAGATCATTCCTACGTATGACCAAAGCAATTACTGATTTCGAACCGTCACAATATACCTTGATATTGATCTATTCTTAGAAGAAACTAAAGAAGAAGAAAAGAGCAATGATGATTGGAACCATTTGCTTGATTTTAACATAGATGATATACCACTGCTGGGTAAAGAAGGACTTCCGCCATTTGTATGAAAAATAGGGAAGAGTAGCCGTAATAAAAAGCGGGTAATGGAGAACTTAAATTATTTTCTATCAAGATATAGGAACATCTTCATCAGCTGATGGTCATTTAACTCAAGAAGAAGCAACAAAAGAAGCATTAGCAATCAGAATGAGCCAAAAGTTTGCTTTATTATAGAAGAAGAAAGGCCTATAATCGAGACAATGGCTTATCATGACAAATACAAAAATATTTTAGATGAAATTTGGAAAGACAAGGTGGAGTTAGATGGAAAGATTGTGAAAGAAGAAGAGGAAGCAGTAAAAAGGATTAAGGGTGAGGCGTTAAAAGAAAAAGACGATCCTGGAGCATTCATATTTCCCATCAGATTGGAGGGACAGGTTAACGAAAATGCGTTAGCTGATACTGGGTCGGATATCAATACCATGCCTTACCGGATTTATGAGCAGCTAGGGAGAGAGGAAATGAAGAAGGTTGATAGAGGAATTACGATGATAAATCACACTTAGGCAGAAGCTATGGGGATACTCACAAACGTTCTTTGTCAGGTAGGGGTCACTACCTTAATTGCTAAGTTTCTAATTTTGGATATACCAATCGAACGTGATGCACCAATAGTAGTTGGTCGGGGATTCCTGCGTATGATTGGTGGCATAGTCAATACTCCAGAGAGACTTTTCTCGACTTTTGATGGATTTTGTCACCAAACCTTCCGTGCGGCAAGATCCAATGTTATGAGAAACGCATAAAGTGATAGCGATGACGAGGAAGAGTACCAGATTAAGAGAAATAAGGTTTGGTTTAGCAACGTTATATGGACCAAAGCCTGCACCGTACTTAAACTGTAATGATCCAGATGAGCAACCGTTAGCTATACAAACTGTAACCAACCCATTCCGAAAAATCAGCGTTTGGAAGAAGGCGGTTAGTTTCCTTGGCTCATTACGAGTACCATTAAAGCACGTTAACTGGAAACCTGATTATAAGGGTTCTTATACTAAAGAAAAAGAAGCAACAGGACAATGGGTTGCTGATATTAAGTGTTACTGATCCATATTGGAAATATTTATTTTGCAAGGTTAAAACAAGAAAAACGGACCTGAAATTGTCAAAAGTCCCATAGTTGATGACATCTGTAACCTAATTTGTTTCTAGGAGTGAAGAGTTGGACCAAGTTGGAATAACGGAGGGAACCTATGTAATCCTATAACTATTTTTACTTTTCTGTTGAGTCTTAAATAAAGTCATTTGTATAAATCCATAAGGGATTACATTTGATGTACGAACATTAGTCCGTTATGAGTATTTTATTAAGTAATTTTGATGGGTTTAGATTTTGTTTAAATTTAAAGTTTGCAAAGCAGTTTTGTTGTAAATTTTATATATATATATATATTCTATATATATTATATATTTATATATATATATATATATATTATATATAATTTATATATATATATATATAGTTTATATAACATAAAATTCTTAAAAAAAAGAAGTACGCGCATTTGGGCAAGTGCGCCACACTTTTGAGTGGTTTTCACTAAGCTACGATCATTACCAAAACGATCTACTAAATTCAATTATCATATTCTCCCGCTGAATTACTCACAAAACTCGCCAGGGTTCTCATAAAAAACAAAGAAAATTTCAAAAAGATCAATCTACCAAGCTTTTAATCATGCCTAAGGTATGTTTATACCATTCCTTAACTTGTTTATTATCAATTTGTTTTAAATTTCTTGTCCATTAGGGTTTATAATAATTAGATTAGAGAAAATTAAATCCGCGTTTCGTATGAACAATTAACTACAAAATTATGATATTTAGAAGTTGTTTGACACATGCATACTTGATATTGATTAATCTAAAAACACTGTTCATATTATGAATTTACATTTAAAATTAAATTGTTTGAAGATCATAAAACTTTTTTCACCAGCCCAGAAAGTACGCCGGTTTTGTTCTAAAACCGCCGAACTTTGCCCATTCCCCAAGAAGTACGCCAGTGCGCCACACATTTTACACCAGAATGTAATAGAGTGTTTTAAAAACCATGACCATTTATACCAAATCATTTCTAACATTACTATAACTTTATTATTAGTTGTTTTTTTATGTGTAGACTATGGGAAAACATGATGATGAGGCCGGATCATCACGATCCAAACGTCCTAGACAACATGAAACCGTGGAAGAGGTATTGCTTCCACAAGTTCATCATAAGCTCTTGCTATAGGAAGGCTGTAACAGAGATACAAAGTCTAGGTACAACTTTAGATTAGCCTAATTGCTTCCTAGACATGTTTACCCGCCGTGTGTCATGAATTAGGATGTGCTTAATAGAATGGGTTGTGATGGAGAAATTGATGACATGATGAGAATTAGGTTGCGTGAAGTTGGATCAAATGAAGAGATATTCACTTTTGTGGCGTGGATTAGAGCTTTCAAATCATTGAACATTTTATGGCAGATCCTTTACCATGAGTTTTTTTCGACTTAGATTTAATGAGTTTGTGCTGACGATTGAATTGCAAACAAGAAGTTCTTCAAGTTTAGATATGGGTTGGACCGTTGCCCACAATTTCTGACTTTGTTGGAGTAGGTTGTTGTTTATATTGCGATTGTATCATGCTGAAGGAGTGGAAGAAGATGGTTATAAGTTTACTTTTGAAGGCGGTTTGGTAAGTGATGAGCTTTTAACGCTCAGGAGTATTGGTTAAGCATTAGTCGAGAGGAAAACCTTGGTTTATCTAGGAGTCACACTTCTACTATTCGAAACCCAATTTTGAGGGTGATTTACAAGATGATCACTTATGGTTTGTGTCAGAGGACGACTATGTATGACAAGGTTCAAAAAAATGATTTATGGCTCTTGAGTATGTTTGATGCTAGACACCAAATGGGTATGCGAATGTGGCTTGGTTAATTGTGAGATGGATGAAGAGGAAAGGAGCTGGCACTCAAAAGGAAAGTCAAATTTGTTGTGGATAATTTATCTCGAAGATTGCTAGGAAGTACAAGGTGTTGATAGAGGATGTGGTAAAGAGTTTGAGTGCTCCGATTTATTATAGAGATTTGGATACGATTACACTTAGAGATTTGATCGACTCTGAGGGTAAACTTATTCATGAGGATCCACAGCCGGGTGCACCTATAGTTGGTATTCCTAAACCTCCGAGAACATCTATGCAGGACTTGTAAGATAGGATAGGTAGGATGGAGATACGCCATGAGGCAATAGAGCGGATGGAGTATAGACAGTCATATCACTGGGACATGTACCAGGGAGTGTTTGAGCACATGGCTGGGGTTTATAGTGTTCCACTGCAGGGAGCCTACAACCCACCTGGTTATGCTCAGCAGCAGTATGACCAGTATTATCACCAGTACCCACCTCCGCCACAATATCCACCGCAGTATCAGCAACAGCAGCAGGATGATGATGAGTAGTGTCGAGACGACACGAGTTGGTTATGTAATCGCATGTTTTGGGTCACTTGTGTTTCAAAAACAATTCTCTAAACATTATTATCATTATTATTATTATTATGGTGTGGAAAATGTCTCTGTTGGCATTAAAACAATATTATCGTACATTCTATTAATAATTAGTTAGGATTATTATTATTATTTGTGTGCGCAATGTTTATATTTGTAACAGGAAAGAAAAGAAAAAGAAAGTGCGAAGACGAAATGACGTGAACCAAAGATTTAGAATATCAATCACAATTGAGAAGTATTACTTCGCTTTCCCATTTTATCTTTCTCTATAATATTTTTACTTCTGAGACATTGGCTCGTATTACATTATAGGGGGGGAGCTAAACTGGAAAAAGTAAAGTTTAAAAAAAAACTTATAAAAATAAAGTTAAATGAAATTTTTGAAAAATAACATTTTATTGATCACATATAAGCAATCTGACTCTGAGTTGATAACATTACAAGCATATCTATACCACCCAAAAATTGTGAGGATTAGATTTTAAGAATTCGGGTATCCATCTTTGATACCTAAGATGATTTTTATCTTTAGCTTTCTCAAGTTATGGTCGTGAGCATTTGCTATATATATCTCATCCGTCGTTACGGCTGTGTATGTGTAGTTTTGTCGCCTTTTCTGGAGCACTGTTATCGATTTAAAAATATATAAGTATGTCGGTGATTTGTTAATTCTAGAACTTGTGCTTGAAATATTTATGAGACCGCAGTAGGAACACGCTCGCGTGTTATAAACATTTTACTAATTAAGAGGTGATAAAAATATAAATATAAGCAAACAATAATTTTGTTCAAAAGAATTTCTAATAAAATTATCTGAAATTTTATCCGTACGATTTGAAGAGCATAAATGTTGGTATTGCTGTTTAAATGAAGTGCGAATGTTGCAAACTTTTAAGTTCGTTTGAAGTAGTATGCTTATCCTAAGTATGGGGGAAAGCAAGTTTCCCTTAAGATAAAGTGAAATAAGGCAAAAATAAAGCCAAAGTTCTAAAAAAGAGAATGATGTGAAAAAAATAGTTGGTTACATTACGGATAAGGTAGATTATGATTTTATTACAAACCCTTTTCAACAAATAATAAATAATATCACTAAATAAATAACCTCTTTTGATGTTTATGTTTGGTGCTTATGCCATGTCGGTGAAATTTAGTTTCCTGTAAAAGCCTATGGTAATTTGAACATTTCATGACTGCGCGTATGAGTGACTTCCGTTTACTATCCATTTTACTAAGTTGAGCAAGTGTGAAAAAAAACTTATCTATAAAAATTCGTGAGTTGCTTTGTCGCGTTATCTATGCTTGTGATCATTAATTTGTTTTGTTAAAACGAAATGTTTTCGCTTTGATTGCTTGAGGGAAAGCAATAAGCTAAGTATGGGGATTTGATAATGCTCCAAAGTATACATAAAATATCCTCAAAAAAACAAATAGAATATTAAGTAAGCTAAAAGAAAGAAAATAAGAAGTGTACTTATCCCTTGCTCTAAATAGGGAATAATAAAGCTCTAAGTGCTAATCAACAAGCTCTGGCTTGTTATAAACAAGCCAGTAAGTCCATAGGCTCGTCCAGTTTTGGCTTATCATCCTTAGTTAAGTGCTTAGGTAATTTTGGGGAGGAAATGAGTCATATAAGCTTAACTAAGCATTTAAAAGCTTAATTAAGTAGAGTAACAGCTTATGAGTATACTTGAGCTTATAAAAAGTAAAAGAACTTAATCAAAACAATTTTTGCTTATGAAAAATCAAATGCATAAAGAGAAACTTATACTCTTATTAATAATGAAACTGAATACATAATTTGAAAGGAAATTACATGAATTTAAGTAAAACAGAATTTAAAATGCATAAGCTAAAAGCTACCCTAAGCTATCCTACTCTTAGTTGTTTCTAACTATGTGAGCTTCTCCCCTATTTATAGTTGAAATGAGGAGCGTCCTGGCTTGGGGTTGTGTTTCTTTTATGAGTGAGAGTTGGAGTGAGTCTTAAGATTAAATCCCAGCTGATTAGAGCCCTTGATCATCATTTTTAATCATTGCCTTGAATTTTTGATCCTTGGATGAAAATGTGTACTTCTGGATCACCAATAGACCAATAAGAGACTGCCACATAGGTTGGGGAAGTGTGGGTGAGGGTTTGTTATATGAGTGACGTTGACAGAATAGGCTGTTAGAACTCAGGTTAAGGGTCGGTTTAATTGGGACGATGGTGATACAGTGTTTGGCGCCAAGAGTTATTCTTTTGACCCGTGGTTAATCTATGTTGACTGGCCATAACTGATTTTGACTTGGGCTTATTTTAATAATGAAACGGGATTGGGCCATGGTAAGTATATTTTGGGCTATTGAGTTTATAAAGTGGATTGGGCTAAGGTGTTAGTATTTTAAGGGTTTTTGGTCATAAGGGTTAATTTTATACATAACGACCGTTAGTATTTAAATAATAAAGGACTAACGGCGTTATTCCTTTAACAGTTTTGGTGTATTTGGGTTTCGGTTTCGGTCTAGGTCCAGGCTTTACTTTAATAATTCACATCTCGACCTTTGTGTAACACCTTCAAATCTATGGATCAATAGCACAAGATTCTGAGAATGACTACTAAACGTGTCATTTGAAAAATAAAGATACATTGGATTAACAAAATACTTGTTTGTTACATAAGCCTATGGCTTCAAATTGTTCAACAATATAAATAAAGATTCCGGTTTATAACAATTTTCCCCAAAATGTAATAAGACCCCAAATCTTAAGTGTTGACTCTTCAATTATTGACTTCCAATGTATCATCGCACCTCGTGCCTTATTGACCTGAAAAACATGCTTAAAACGTCAACATAAAGTTGGTGAATTCATAGGTTTATGTAAATCAATAGTAGGACCGCAAGATTTCCAAGTGTATGATTAAGCAACAAATGCAAACATCATAAAAAGTAATTACGTTTTCCTAAGCTCATGACACTGAAGCTCGACATATGTGAATGCAAATATATTTGCCAACGAGTGTCCGTGAATGATGTGCTAACCCTGCAACATCCCAAATTCGACATGGTATGCGTTCGTTCCCGGTGATAGCTAGTCACCCGAACGGGGATTGTCAATCCCTAATAGATCTATCCATAACATTCGCGCCCACATAATGTAATTCCCAATCACATCTATGCAATTAACAGTTCATGATCATGGACATAATGGGTTATGGTAACTCAGGCAAACACGTAATCATGGTATAAAATGTACACTTGCGTCCAATTTGTAAAACAAAGCATGTTCTCACCCCAAGGATGTAAATCATTTAAATAATTGTAAAACATGGGGCTATGAACTCACCTGAGTGAATAGTCCTCTGGAAATTGATAATAGATATCCAAGTATGAATCACACCGTCAAATACCTAAGTAAATACGGCCAGTCTTAGTCTACAAGTTTAGGCTAAAGACTCAATGTATAAACTACAATAAATTTGCTAGTTTATATATACTGTTATCACTTGTGTGGTGGTGTACGTGTTTAATGTATTTGAAATTGTTTGATGGCTCTTGGGAAAACGGATATACTTTCTTAATAAATATACTTATTTATTAAGTCGTAAATTAAACCCGTTTAATGTCCGAATATATTAATATTCGACCGATTCTTTAAGCGTTTTATTATTTCACTTTTGATCACAAATATACCCTTAAGCTTCTAGATATTACACTTTAGTCCCTAGGTTTATAAAATATAAACATTTACACTGTAAACCCTTTAGTTTTGATAATTACATAATTAGTCCTTTAAGTTTACAAAAATGAAATTTAGGTCTTTATAGTTACTACTGGTAGATATAGTCATTACTACTGGTAGCATATTAGTTACTCCTGGTAGAATAATATTGTCATTAGTACTGGTAGTAATATAATGGTTACTACTGGTAGATATAGTCATTACTACTGGTAGCATATTAGTTACTCCTGGTAGAATAATATTGTCATTAGTACTGGTAGTACCATAATGGTTACTACTGGTAATGTTATAGTTAGTCCGGGTAGTACAAATGCATTCGTTAAGCTTATTTAAGTTTGCTTAAGCTGTTTGGCTTATTGATAAACTCGGATGAGCTTATTTTGAGCTTATTAGGCTCGTTGGCCCAACAACCATTTACTTAAAATTAGTACCAAGGTCCATTAAGGTTCATTTGGTTTTTAAAGGGTATAAGGGCGTATATAAGTTTCAATAAGCTTGTAGGTCACCTTAATAAGCTCGTAGAGCTTATTAATAAGCTAGGGTCTCCATTGTTAGGCCTGTTGGACCCGAGTGTGGGCTGCGTGTGTTAAACGAAGCCATTAGTGGCCCGTTAGGTGTTCTAGTACCTCTTAAGACACCGTTAATGAGCTAGTATACCAAATGTGAGCTTATTTTGCATGCATAGGGTCGTGTTCGCTACATGCACATGCTAGATAAGGTTGCCTACACATTCCTTAGTCTTCATGTCGTGTTTACAAGAAAGTTCATGTATAGTTTTCTTACCATTTTATGTATAATGTTTATTGTTTACCTCTATGTCCAAGTTTTTCATATAAATAGGGCACTTAAGCCCCTAGATTGACATAATCCATCTTTGTACATGCGTTTTAATTAGGTCTTTGCACCACACAAGTATAACATGTACATATATAGGTGCGTGAACCCTATATGGGTCGCGACACAAGTCTAGAAATCAAGCGACAATTAAACAATGTGTAAATGACTAGTAGGAGACCATTAGGACAAATATTAATGAGTTAGAGGAAGTACTAGTACTTGTAAGGATCATTAGAAAGATTTCCTACTTGTTGTAGACCCCTAACCGGCCCCTAGTGGGTTATATGCACAAAATTGATTAAATTTTTGTGTTAAGGTTTTTAAAAGCGGGTATTGGTTTGAGTCTAGATAAGTTTAGGTATTTCTGGGGTGTGTTGAAACGTATTTTATTGCGATACGTAACCCTTTTGCATGACCAATAAAAATAAAATACGCAAAGTACATAATCATCCTCTTGATAATTATTTCTTACTTGGTGGATGTAAACCTTAATTTATTTGATGACCGTTTACATTAAAAGATTATTTCTAGTCTACGCGATTTAGCTCAAAAGCAAAATTAAAAGTAAACGCGTATCGGACTAAAATGAACAGTGACTAATAATAGGAGTCGTAAAATGACCTGAAATTGAGAAATGTTACAGTCTCCACCCGTTAAAAGAGCTTTGTCCTCAAAGCTTAAGACCTTGTAGCAGATGACGAAGCCCGGTTTGTGAAAAGCTGTGGGTATTTTTGTTTAAACGAATCTTCACGTTCCCAGGTGAACTCAGGGCCCCGCCTAGAGTTCCAGCGAACCTTGACCAATGGTATCCGGCTTCGCTTCAATCGTTTGATCTCCCGTTCCATGATTTCAACGGGCTCTTCCACAAACTGGAGCTTATCGTCAACATGAATTCCTTCTAACGGCATGACTAAAGGTTCGTCAGCGTAACATTTCTTCAGATTAGACACATGGAAAGTATGGTGAACTCTGCTCAACTCTTGAGGAAGTTCCAGCCTGTAGGCAACTTTCCCCACTTTTGCTAACACCTTGAAAGGTCCGACATATCTCGGGTTCAGCTTGCCCCGCTTACCGAATCGTACGACCCCTTTCCAAGGTGAGACCTTGAGCATAACTCTGTCCCCAACCTCGAACTCCATCGGCTTTCGCTTCCGATCGGCGTAGCTCTTTTGTCGATCCTGAGCAGCTTGCATCCTTTGCTTGATCAGGACGATCTTTTCCGTTGTTTCTTGGATCAATTCCGGACCAGTCAGTTGGGCTTCCCCAACCTCGGCCCAGCACACCGGTGATCGACATTTTCGCCCATACAGTGCCTCATAAGGGGCGGCCTTTATGCTAGCGTGATAACTGTTGTTGTATGAAAACTCGGCCAATGGCAAATGCTTAACCCAGCCTTTGCCAAAATCGATCACGCAAGCACGTAGCATGTCCTCGAGAGTTTGAATGGTTCTCTCGCTCTGGCCGTCAGTTTCTGGATGATACGCAGTGCTCATACTAATATCTGTACCCAAAGCTTTCTGAAATGATCTCCAGAAATTTGAAGTGAATCTTCCGTCACGATCACAGATAATTGAGGCAGGTATCCCATGTCTTGCCACTATCCTGTTCAAGTACAACCTTGCCAATTTGTCTAATGGATCATTCTCCCTTATTGGCAAGAAGTGGGCAGATTTTGTAAGTCAATCCACAATCACCCAGATGGTGTCAAAACCTTATGACGACCTAGGAAGTTTGGTGATAAAATCCATCGTGATATTATCCCACTTCCATTCGGGTATTGCTGGTTGTACTAACAGTCCTGATGGCCTTTGGTGTTCGGCCTTGACCCTCGCACACGTCAGGCATTTGCTAACATACGTGGCGATGTCAGCCTTCATATTTGGCCACCAATATAATTTCTTCACATCTTGGTACATCTTTTCTTTCCGCCGGGATGGATAGAGTATTTTGACTTGTGAGATTCGTGCATAATCACATATCTTAAATCTCCATAGCAAGGCAACCAACTCTTGCCGTGTAAACATAAGGTTCCATCGGCACGTGGTTCCAATCTTTCCTTGGGTATATCCCTTCTGATTATACCACATACGTCTTCATTCACGAGATTCTTTGGTTTCTAGGCTTCCATCTAAGCTTCTAATATTCGTTTGGGAAGATCCAAGCCAATTGTCATAACTAAGGCTCGCACATGCAATGGCTCAATCCGTTCCTTACGGCTCAACGAATCGGCCACTACGTTTGCCTTCCCCGGGTGATAACGAATTTCGCAATCGTAATCACTTAACAACTCTAGCCAACGACGTTGCCTCATGTTAAGCTCCTTCTGGTTGAGAATATGTTGTAGGCTTTTATGATCGGTGAACACGGTGCATCTGGTTCCATATAGATAGTGTCTCCATATCTTTAGGGCAAACACTACCGACCCAAGTTCTAAATCACAAGTGGTGTAGTTCTTCTCGTGAACTTTTAGTTGTCAAGAAGCATAGGCAATCACCTTCTCTCTCTGCATCAATACAGCACCTAAACCCTTGTGTGATGCATCACAGTAGACCACAAAGTCTTCGCTCCCTTCAAGTAAAGCCAGAATTGGTACACTGCACAACTTCTGCTTTATTAACTGAAAAGCATTCTCTTCCTTTTCACCCCAGTCGAACTTGATTCCTTTCTGAGTAAGTTTCGTCATTCATTTAGCAATCTTCAAAAATCCTTCGATGAACCTTCGATAGTAACCAACAAGACCTAAAAATTAGCGGATCTCCGTTGGTGTCTTAGGAGATGCCCAATATTTAATAGATTCTATCTTGGCTGGATCCATATGTATGCCTCTACTATCAACGACATGTCCGAGAAATTGTACCTTCGAGATCCAAAATTCACATTTTGAAAATTTTGCATACAACTTCTCTTTCTTAAGCAATTCCAAAATGTCCTTGAGATGTTCTTCATGCTCTTTCTCGTCCTTTGAATAAATAAGTATGTCATTGATGAAGACAATTACAAACTTATCCACGTAAGGCTTGCATACTCGGTTCATGAGGTACATGAATACCGCAGGTGCGTTTGTCAGTCCGAATGGCATAACCTGGAACTCATAATGGCCATACCGAGTTTGGAATGCCGTCTTTGGAATGTCTTGTTCTCGCACTTTAAGCTAGTGGTATCCTGATCTCAGATCTATTTTCGAATAAATACTGGATCCTTGAAGTTGATCAAACAAATCATCGATCCTCGGGAGTGGATAACAATTCTTTAATGTCAATTTATTTAACTCACGGTAGTCAATGCACATCCTGAATGACCCATCCTTCTTTTTGACAAATAAGACCGGGGCTCCCCAAGGTGAGGAACTAGGCCTTATGAATCCTTTGTCAGAAAGCTCTTATAATTGTTCCGATAATTCCTTCATTTCGGATGGAGCCAATCGATACCGTGCTCTAGCTACGGGTGCGGCTCCCGGAATGAAGTTGATTTGGAGTTCTACCGGTCGAGCCGGAGGAAGACCTGGCAAGTCCTCAGGAAATACTTCAGGAAAATCTCAAACGATTGGTACGTCCTTTATTTGTTTTCCTTCCGACTTGTCCTTTTCTTCCTTGGCGGATATCTGCGCCAAAAAGACCTGGCATCCCTTGGCCATGTACTCTTGAGCTTTTGAACATGAGATAACTGTCAACCGGGATTCTCTCCCGTTGCTACTTTCGTTTCCGCAAAAAGTCAAAGTTTCATTCCCGTAGGGAACTTGAACGAGTTTCTCATCGCACACTATCACAGCGTGACATCTTCTTAACCAGTCCATACCGATAATGACGTCGAAACTACCCAGTTCTACGGGCATTAGATCTATGTTGAATGGATGGTCTAAGAAATTTAAGGTGCAACCTCGTATAACTGTGTCTATCTTGACTAATTTCCCATCAGCTAATTCGACATCATAACAATTTTCTAATGAAGTTGGGGCGATGTTTATCAAGGAACTAAATGCAGTGGATATAAAACTTCTATCGGCACCAGTGTCGAATAAGATAGATGCATAGTGGTTATTTAAGAGGAACGTACCCGTGACGACATTCGCATCAGGGTTTCCTGGTGCATTTCCCTTCTTTTCTGCATTCCCAACTGCATAAACCCATCCTTGTGCATTCCCATTTCCTCCATCTTTATTCTTCAGTTTTGGACAATCTCTCTTGAAGTGTCCTGGTGCTCCACACTCAAAACAACCATTTCCTTTGGGAGTTGCCCCATTGCCCTTCTGAGTGTTAGCAACATTTGTGTTACCAGTATTCCTGCAATCGCGAGCAAAGTGCCCTATCTTGTTGCACTTGTGCACACTGGGTGCACGGGCCATTGTGGTGGAAGAATGGCAACTTTTGCACATGGGCCAATGATCCCACATAGCTTTTCTTCGCCCGTCCCATTTTATAGACTTTGGCGACATTCTGCCTTTTGAAGTGTATGTTGTTGGTGACCATGGTGTTTTTGGATAATCAATCAGCCCTCCTTTTTGTTGTCAGATAGCCTTCGCGTAGGTGCAGAGTTTCTGTCCATCAAGTCATTGCGCAACCAATAGTCTCATCCAATGTCTTTGGGTCCTGGCGATTTGACAGTCCCGTAAATGTTGTCAGGAAGTCCACTGAGGTACTTGTCAACCTTCTCGGTTTCATTGGCAACAAACTTGGTAATATTAGGTTAACTCCCTTGGAAACGTTCATTGTATGCGGAACGTTGTTTCCATGACTTAGGTTTCCACAGCTCGATTCTACTTCTTGATTTTCACCCTGCGGACAATACTTGTCCCTCATCTTTTTCTTGAGTACTTCCCAATCAGGGCATATGCCTCTGGACCTAAGGTTCTTACTGACCATACACCTAAGTCAAAGCAGCAACCCCCTAACAGAGTAACAGGTGGTCAAACTTTTACTTGATTCTCCCAATGGCACAACACTGATATTGAAAACTGAACCCCCCCCCCCCCCCCCCCCCCCCCCCTCCATCCTTATTCAATCCATCAAGTTTACACCGACCAAGGGGCCTTCAGCCCCTTTTGGAAGTTCAAAGTTGGCACTTCATGAAATCCGCGTAAGAAAACAAGGACGCGCATTTGCACGTTCCTTCGGTTACCTCGTATGAACTGTGACTTCCATCCTCTTTTGTGGATTTCGCAAGAGAGCTTTGTCCCGATCAATGCTTGGATAGATTCGGGGGTCAGTTGTTTGGGTTGATGTATGGACATGGGATTTGTCCTCTCTGGTGTGTAGGTGCATGATTTGTCTAGATCACAAAAGACAAAACAAAAGTTATATGACAGAATATAATAATATATGATGAGATAATCAACACAGGAGAAGTATATAGTACAAAGTAACACATCCATTCATTCCAAAACTTTGAAAATTATATCATGAAATCGTTGCGGAGTACACATGATACAATACAAAAGATCTAAGGCTATGCTAGCGGGGAAAACCCCTAATACTTAACATGCCTGTACAATGACCTAGCAAGATACAATAACATAAATCACTAGATGTGACTGTCGGCGTCCCCAGAAGCATCCTGGTGACCTGGAATCCTAGCCTCTGGTCCTGGCTATCTAGCTCTCCTCTGCGGCTCTCGCAATGCCAACAACTCAGCCTGCATGTCGCTCATCTCTCACCTCATGTCTCTGATGACTCGGAGAGCCTCTACCATCTGGTCCTGGCGCCTACAATCAGTCTCTCGAATGTTGCTAACCACATGCTCAACTGAAAGCGAGTCTCGTGTACCTGTGCTGTTCCTGAATGAGAGTACTCTGCCAGCTGTAGCTTGTCTGGTGTGCCTGTAGATAGGCTCATGTGCATACACATGATTCCGATGGGTCTGCAGCTCCTGAATGAGTCTCTGGCTCAATCCTATCGAACAGAGCCCAAGCCTCGCGGGAACATAAGGCCTCTCCTCCACCATCCATACGTCTCCTGAGAGAGTCATCCTATCCCCATATATAAATCGAACCCGCTGTGAGTCATATCGCCCTGTGATATACGAGACCTACTATCCTGAGCGTCCTCTAGTAAAGCATACAAGTCCTGTGTATCCCGCTCATGGAGCTCAGCAAGCTCTATGACCCTAGTGTTGACCTCTCCCACGGTCATAGGTGCTATCTCTGGAACTGCCTCCGCCGGATCAACCAAGATATCCCTAATCCCGTACCCAACTCTCTAATCCCCGTCCCACTCTTCAGCATCTACTGTGCTGACAAACCCATAATCTATCCCTTGACCTCTGGTAGGTCTAGCAGTGGAACTCTCTCCGATCTCATATCTGGAGCCTAGGGTGGATAGATGCAACCTCTTGCGGGGAGATTGCTCAGTCTCAGGGATATCATCTCTACGGTCAATAGGTGGTGGTAATGTAAAGAGATGGTGGTAGTGGTAGGTAGTGGAGGTGGTGGTTAAGCCCGGCAGAACTGTGCATCAATGAGAGTCTGGGTGATGCTATCCTGAGTGTCTGGATTTGGTTAGACTCCCAGATGATGGGTGTAAAGGTTGTTGAATGTGCAGAGTGGAGCCGTGCACCAAGCAAGGCGCGTCCCCTTCAAAGGGTGGTGATAGTGAGATAGGTGGTGATGGTGATGGGGTAGTCATGGTCAGAAGTCTCTCAACTTCTGCCTCTGGTGGAAGGGATATGGAAGCTTGGGGTCGGACAGTAATCCTAGCCCCAATAGTAATGTCAGTGGAGGGTGGTGGTATAATAGGCTCTGTTCCCTCAGGTGGGAAAACAGGCTCATCAGCAGGTATGACGGTAGAGTCAGCCGGAGTTAAGTGCTCCTCCACCTCCTCGTCCTCCTCATCCTCACGTCCTCATCCACATCCCTGGCTTCATCCCTAAGATAATCGCCGTCATCATCATCTCAATCAACTCCCCCGTCCATAGGATAGTCCAACCGGACCATCCTCTATCTCTCAAGCCATCGTACTCCTCAGGATTCCTATAAAAATGAAGAAACGAGTCATGGTTTAGAAACTAGCTTGGTTTTAGGGTTTAGGGTTTTAAATTAGGGTTTTGAGTGTAAAAAGATGTATGAAAATTTATGAATAGAATAATTAGGGTTTACACATTGTATATTAATTGTAGTAGCTTGTACACAAGTGGTGATGAAGAAGAATGAAAACGGAGGTAAAATGACTATTTTAGATATCATGCTTAATGACTTGTATATTGTGCTCTAAAAACTTGTATTTCACTTGGAGGGAGTTTATATTTCAAATGAGATGTTATGTAACTTGTATATATGCTTTAGTAGCTTGTACATTCACTTTAGATATTGACCTTTCATGAAATTTAGGATTTAGAGGAATACGTTAACAGTTTAAAGCCCGTTTTGATATAACGTTGTAAATAGTACATTATAGGAATAATGTACCTTGTAAAAAGAATATGATGATATTGACTTGACATGTTATGAGGTTTTCTTGACATATATGAAGACAGGATTGCCATAGATAGGTTACGTGAGCTTGTCTACTTTAGTTATGACATACTGAGATATTTAAGTAATGTAATAAAACGAAAAATTTCCCCGTACAATTGTGATAATAGTAAAATAGGTTTTGCATTTGATGAAAATTCTTAGGTTGTTATACTTTTCCTCATAGAAGTAGAAGGTGTGGGCGTATTTGTCTTGTTTGGTGTGAAATTAGGTTTGTACTTGTTTGTGGTTGTAACACCCTCAAATCTGAGTATGCAGCGGAATGTTGAATATCCGAAGGCGTTACATTATTGGGTCAATAGTACAAGATCTGAGAATGACTACTAAACATGTCGTTTGAAAAAGATACATTGGATTAACAAAATACTTGTTTGTTACATGAGCTCGTAGCTTCAAATAGTTCAACAAAATAGATAAATATTCTGGTTTATAACAATTGTCCCCAAAGTGTAATAAGACCCCAAATCTTAAGTGTTGACTCTTCAGTTATTGACTCCCAATGTATCATCGCACCTCGTGCCTTATTGACCTGAAAAACATGCTTAAGATGTCAACATAAAGTTGGTGAATTCATAGGTTTAAGTAAATCGGTTGTGGGACCGCAAGATTTCCAAGTGTATGATTAAGCAACAAATGCAAACATCATAAAAAGAAATTACGTTTCCCTAAGCTCATGACACCGAAGCTCGACATATATGAATGCAAATACAAATTTGCCAACAGGTGTCCGTGAATGATGTGCTAACCCCGCAACATCCCAGATTCGACATGGTATGCGTTCGTTCCCAGTGATAGCTAGTCACCCGAACGGGGATTGTCAATCCCTAATAGATCTATCCATAACATTCGCGCCCACACAATGTAATTCCCAATCACATCTATGCAATTAACAGTTCATGATCATGGACATAATGGGTTATGGAAACTTAGGCAAACACGTAATCATAGTATAAAATGTACACTTGCGTCCAATTTGTAAAACGAAGCATGTTCTCACCCCAAGGATGTAAATCATTTAAATAATTGTAAAACATGGGGCTATGAACTCACCTTAGCCGGTAGTTCTCTGAATGATAACAAATATCCAAGTAAGCAGTGGATCACACCGTTAAGTACCTAAGTAAGTACGGTCAAGTCTTAGTTTACACATTTAAGCTAACGACTCATTGTATAAACTAAATTCCATTTTAAGTTTATATATACCGTTATCACTTGTGTGGTGACGCACAAGATTATTGTATTTTATACTTTCGATGGATTCTCGAGAAACTGAAATCATTATTAAAGAAATATACTTATTTATTAACTTGTTGTAAGCCAGTCGATGTCCAATACATAATGTTTGAACCAAATAACGACTGGTTAAGTGTTTTATTTATTTCTCTTTTTGTGTCTCTCGTACCCGTAGGTTTTTAGCCGTTACCTTTTAGTCCTTAGGTTTATAAAAGATAGTTGAGGTTTTCATAGTTACACTTCCAGTCCCTAGGTTTATAAAGTAATAACATTTACGCTTTAAACCTTCTAGTTTCAAGAATGTCGTAACTAGTCCTTTGACTTTCGGGATTTTACAACTTCGGTCCTTATGGTTTTAAATTAGCCTCTAATGTTTCAGGATGTACAGGAATGGTCCCTGGAGTTATTGTCAATTCGAAAAATGGCAATTTAAATCCCTTAGGTTTCGAATTAGTCACTTTTAGTCCCCCGACTTTGTAAAAATCGCATTTTCAATCCAATCAAATCCCGACAAGTGGCATTTGGCCTTATTTAGTCCAAGTAAGCCAACCAAACCATTTCGGCTTATAAATAAGCCATTCGAGCTTATTATTGACTTAACGGGCCTTATTGGGCCCGTTAAGGTCCGTTTGACTTATTAAAGGTCCAAAATGATTTTAAGGAGTTCAAAAGCCTTTAACTAGTTTATGTGGGGTTGTTAAGCTTAAAATAAGCTCGGTGAGCTTATTGTAGCTTATTTTGAGCTTATTGGGCCCGAAAGCCCAATAGCTCACTCGAAAAACACCCTTAAGGGTTTATGGGCCTTCATACCGAGGTCCAATAAGCACTTAGGAGGTCAATTGGCTTATTTAGCTTATCCGATAAGCTAATAAGCCTATCGTTGGGCCTATTAGGCCCGGTAGAGACCCGGCAAGGGTTCTAGGGGTTGGGCCTTAATCCATTTGGGTCCAATGACCTTTCTATGATTTTTAGGAGGCTTCTTGGTTGCTTAAGTTCTCGAATAAGCTATGGGAGCTTATTCGTGGTGTATGGCTTATTCTATGGACTCGGTAATGGGCTTGAAGGCCCGTTAAGGGTTCGTTTGGTTCTAAAAGAAATACGAGTGGTTCATCTAGGCCCTTAAGTCCATATCAAGCTCATTAAGTCGTATAAGCACACGAATAAGCTGTTTAGGCTTATTCGTGGCTTATGGGCCTTGTGGGCTCACGAAGATGGGTCGCGTAGTCCACTAAGGGTCCGAAATGTTTATTAGTGTTTTAAATGGTTCCGTTAATCGTCTAGCACCAAAGTGAATGTGTTTAACATTTTCTAATCGTGACCCGTGACATGCAATCGTTTATTATCGTCGAATATATGTTTCCACACCCCCACGTCGTGATTACAACTATAGTTTACGTATATTATTTGCATACGTTCATGTAGAAGGGTTTGTGTTCATGTTAATGTTCAAGTACTTATGTAAGCGGAGTAATTAAGCCCTAAACCGTCGTTAGCCATCTCGTACGTGCGTTTCATTTGTTTTCTCGCACAACACAAGTGTTACCCAACCTTATATGTACATGAACCATGCGTGGGACGTGCCATGCATGTTCATGTACGCCTTTCATGTTAAGCACAACTAAACGAGACCCTCCCAACTAAACACGAGTAGAAAATAGATGGCATAAGGTATTTAAAGCTAAATTCGAGACTTACAATGGTCCAAGAGTTCTTAGTCGTGGATTGATGAGGCAACCCGACTCTTATACACCCAACCATGTACGAATATGGTTTCCAAAGCTTATAAACCCACGCTCCTTATGCTCGTGTTTTCCTTCTAGTGTATATTGGTTCAAATGAAGCAAGGCGAGTGTGTTTGGTTGCGGGTTGTAACCCGAACAAGAGAAAGGGAGAGTTTGAGGTGTGTGAGAGTTAACAAGAGTGTCAAAGGGTAAGTGTACATGAATATTTATAGGTGATGAGCTTAGTTACACCCTTTAGTCCTAAACCAAGCCAAACCGTGCCCTAGGAGGTGGTTTCGAGACTTCCTAGTTAATCACCCATGGTTTTTAGTTAAACCACCTTAGTACATGTTTTAATTACCTAGGTGATGTACAAGATTGTGTTAGATTAGGCAAATCTTATGAGCTTGTGTTCTCTTCTTGTTAGTTCGCGGCATAAGGAGGTCCAAAACAAAGAAATGAGTTATTACCCAATGTGTCAAGCATCATTAGGGGACCATTAGGACACAAATTTATTACCTAGTATATGTACATGCACCTTTTAGGATCATTAGGTTGATTTGCTAGTAAGTAATCCACATGGGACGATTTATTTTGGGTTTACTTACCCGAATTCGGAAATCAAAGGGTATTAACACACGATTCTATTTAATTTCTTGTCTAGGCGTTTAATACGGGTAGGGGTTTGTGTCTAGGTAAGTCTTGGTATTTCCGGGGTGCGTCCAAATGTATTTTATCGCGAAACGTAACCCTTTTACGTGACCAATAAATATAAAATACGCAAAGTACATAATTATTCTCAAAATAATTATTTCTTACTTGGTTGATGTAAACCTTAATTTATTTGGTGACCGTTTACATTCATTGATTATTTCTAGTCTACGCGGTTTAGCTTAAAAGTAAACATTAAAAGTAAACGCGTATCGGACTAAAATAAATAGTGATCATTAATATAGTCGTACAATGACACGAAAATGAGAAATGTTACAGTCTCCACCCGTTAAAAGAGCTTTGTCCTCAAAGCTTAAGACCTTGTAGTAGATGACGAAGCCCGGTTTGTGAAGAGTTGTGGGTATTTTTGTTTGAACGAATCTTCACGTTCCCAGGTGAACTCAGGGCCCCGCCTAGAGTTCCAGCGAACCTTAACCAGTGGTATCCGGCTCCGCTTCAATCGTTTGATCTCCCGTTCCATGATTTCAACGGGCTCTTCCACAAACTGGAGCTTATCGTCAACATGAATTCCTTCTAACGGCATGACTAATGGTTCATCGGCATAACATTTCTTCAGATTAGACACATGGAAAGTATGGTGTCTACTCAACTATTGAGGGAAGTTTCCAGCCTGTAGGCAACCTTTAACTTTTGCTAATACTTTGAAAGGTCCGAAGTTACCTCGGTTCAGCTTACCTCCGCTTACCGAACCGTACGACTCCTTTCCAGGTGAGGGACCTTTGGCAAACTCTGTCTCCAACTTCAAACTCCATCGGTTTCGCTTCCGATCAGCGTAGCTCTTTTGTTCGATCCTGTGCCGCTTGCATCCTTTGCTTGATCACGATGATTCTTTGCTGTTGTTTCTGTGGATTTAATTCCGGGACTAGTCAGTTGGGCTTCCCCAACTCGGCCCAGATATGGTGATCGACATTTTCGACCATACAGTGCCTCATAGGGGGCGGCCTTTATGCTAGCGTGATAACTGTTGTTATAAGAGAACTCGGCCAATGGCAAATGCTTAACCCAGCCTTTGCCAAAATCGATCACGCAAGCACGTAGCATGTCCTCGAGAGTTTGAATGGTCCTCTCGCTCTGGCCGTCAGTTTCTGGATGATACGCAGTGCTCATGCTAATATCCGTACCCAAAGCTTTTTGAAATGATCTCCAGAAATTCGAAGTGAATCTTCCATCACGATCACAGATAATTGAGGCAGGTATCCCGTGTCTTGCCACTATCCTGTTCAAGTACAACCTTGCCAATTTATCCAACGGGTCATCCTCCCGTATTGGTAGAAAGTGTGCAGATTTCGTAAGTCGATCCACAATCACCCAGATGGTGTCGAAACCTTGTGACGACCTAGGGAGTTTGGTGATAAAATCCATTGTTATGTTATCCCATTTCCACTCAGGTATTTCTGGTTGTACTAGCAATCCTGATGGCCTTTGATGTTCGGCCTTGACCCTTGCACATGTCAGGCATTTGCTAACATACGTGGCAATGTCAGCCTTCATGTTTGGCCACCAAAATAATTTCTTCACATCTTGGTACATCTTTTCGGAACCGGGATGGATAGAATATTTCGACTTGTGGGATTCGTGCATAATCACGGATCTTAAGTCTCCATAGCAAGGTATCCAACTCCTGCTGTGTAAGCATAGTGTCCCATCGGCACGCGGTTCCAATCTTTCCTTGGGTATATCCCTTCGGATCATACCTCCTACGTCTTCATTTACGATGTTCTCCGGTTTCTGGGCTTCGATCTGAGCTTCTAGTATTCGTTTGGGAAGATCCAAACCAATTGTCATAACTAAGGCCCGAACCCGCAATGGCTCAACCCGTTCTTTACGGCTCAGCGCGTCGGCCACTACGTTTGCTTTCCCTGGATGATAACGAATATCACAATCGTAGTCACTCAGCAATTCTAGCCAACGGCGTTGCCTCATGTTAAGTCTGATCGAGAATTTGTTTGTAGGTTTTTATGGTCGGTGAGTACGGTGCATCTTTTTTTTTTTTATTTATTTTTTTATGGTTCCTAAGATAGTGTTTGTCTCCATTCTATTAGGGCAAACTACTACGATCCAAGCTCCAAATCGTGAGTGGTGTAGTTCTTCTCGTGAACTTTTAACTGTCGAGAAGCATAGGCAATCACCTTCTCTCTCTGCATTAACACCCCTAAGCCCTTGTGTGACGCATCACAGTATACCACAAAGTCTTCGCTCCCTTCAGGTAAAGCCAGAATTGGGCACTGCACAGCTTCTGCTTTATCAACTGGAAAGCGTTCTCTTCCTTTTCTCCCCAATCGAACTTGATTCCTTTCTGAGTAGTTTCGTCATGACTTAGCAATTCTTCGAAAATCCCTTCATGAACCGTTTCGGTTGTAACCAGCAAGACCTAGAAAATGGCGGATTTCCGTTGTGTTCTTGGGAGATGCCCAACCTTGATAGGGACTCTATCTTGGCGGGTCCACATGTATAACTCTACTATTCAATTGACATGTCGAGAAATTGTAACCTTCGCGAATCCATAATTCACATTTTTGAAAACTTTGCGTACAACTTCTCCTCCTTAAAGCAATTCTAAAATTGCTTTAAGAGTGTTCTTCATGCTCTCTTGTTCTTGATAATAAGTATCGTCGTCGATGAAGACGATTACGAAAACTATTCAGTAAGGTTTTGCAAACTCGGTTCATGAGGGTACATGAATACCGCAAGTGTGTTGTCAGTCCAAATGGCCTAAACTGAATCGTAATGGCCGTACAGAGGTTCGAAATGCCGTCTTGGAATGTCTTGATCGCGCACTCTAAGGTAGGTGATACCCGAGATCTCAGATCTATTTTGAATAAGGCATGGATCCTTAAGTTGATCAAACAAATCGTCGATCCTCGGGAGCGGATAACGTTTTCTGTCAGTTTATTGAACTAGCGGTAGTCGAATGTACCATCCTGAAACGAACCGTCTTCTTTTTGACAAATAAGACCGGGGCTTCCCCAAGGTGAGGAACTAGGCCTTATGGAAACCTTTGTCAGGAAGCTCTTGTAAATTGTTCTGACAGTTTTTCATTTCGGATGGGGCCAATCGATATGGTGCTCTAGCTACGGTGAGCTCCTGGACTAGTCGCATTTGGATCCACCGGTTCAGCGGGAGGAAGAACGGCAAGTCCTCGGGAAACACTTCGGGGAAATCCTGTGATTGGTACGTACTCTATTGTTTCCCTTCGGACTTGTCCTCCTCTTTTTGGCGGCTATAGTGCCACAAAGACCTGGCATCCCTTGGCCATGTACTCTTGAGCTTTTGAACTTGAGATAACTATCAGTCGGGATTCTCTCCCGTTGCTACTTTCGTTTTGGCAAAAACGTCAATGTTCATTCCGTAGTGAAAACTTGAACGGTTTCTCATCGCATATGATCACAGGTGTATCTTCTTAACCAGTCCTACGATAATGACCATGAAAACTACCCAATTCTTCGGGCATTAGATCTATGTTGAACGGATGGCCTAGACATTTTAGGGTGCAACCACGTATAATTGTGTCTTTTTTAGCTAATTTCCCATCAGTAATTCGACATCATAAAAGTTTTCTAATGAAGTTCGGGGCGATGTTTATCAAGGAATAAAATGCAGTGGATATAAACTTCTATCGGCACCAGTGTCGAAAAGTAGAATGCATAATGGTTATTTAGAGGAATCGTACCCGTGACGACATTGCATCAGGGTTCATGGTGCATTTCCCTCTTTTCTGCTCCCAATGCATAAAACCCATCCTTGTGCATTCCCATTTCCTCTATTTTTATTCTTCAGTTTTGGATAATCTCTCTTAAAGTATCCTGGTGCTCCACACTCAAAACAACCATTCCCTTTGGGAGTTATCCCATTGCCCTTCTGAGGGTTAACAACATTTGCGTTGCTAGTAATTCTGCAATCGCGAGAAAAGTGCCCTATCTTGTTGCACTTGTGGCACCTCTGGGTACACGGGCCATTGTGGTGGAGATGGCACTTGTTACACTTTGGCAGGGATCCCCCATAAGGCTTCCTTTCGCCCGTCCCCATGTTGTAGACTTTGGCGACATTCTGCCTTTTGAAGGGTTGCTGTTGGTGGACCCATGAGTTGTTATGGGTTTGAATCATCAGCCATTCCTTTTGTTGTCAGATTGCCTTTCCGCGTAGGTGAGGAGTTTCCGGTCCATCAGGTCATTGGCCAACTCAATAGTCTCATCTAATGTCTTGGGTTTGGCAGCTTTGACGTTCCCATAAATGTTGTCAGGAAGTCCACTGAGGTACTTGTCAACCTTCTCAGTTTCATGGGCACATATGGTACATATCAAGGTTAACTCTTGGAAACGTTCAGTGTATGCTGGAACATCGTTTCCTTTGACCTTCAGGTTCCACAGCTCAATCTCTAACTTCTTGATTTCGCCTTGCGGACAGTACTTGTCTGTCATCTTTTTCTTGAGTACATCCCAAGTCATTGCATATGCCTCTGGACCTAAGGTCCTTATCTGACCATTCCACCAAGTCAAAGCGACACCTAACAGAGTGCAGGTGGCAAACTTTACTTGGTTCTTCAACGCACACCACTGATATGGAAATATGATCACTTTTCAAATCCATCGAGTATAAAACCGACACGCCTTCAGCCCTTTGAAGTTCAACAGGTTGGACATCATGAAATCACGTAAAAACAG
The DNA here is from genome assembly GCA_026074375.1 of Tanacetum coccineum. Classification (NCBI taxonomy): domain Eukaryota; kingdom Viridiplantae; phylum Streptophyta; class Magnoliopsida; order Asterales; family Asteraceae; genus Tanacetum; species Tanacetum coccineum. The sequence continues at coordinate 8,062 of BQNB010048324.1, read as the reverse complement.
GACGCGCAGTCTGCACGTTCCTTTGTTATCCCCGTGCGAATGTGGCTTCGTCTCCATTGGTGGTGGGTGTGTTTCACAAGAGAGTTGGCGATCATTGCTTGGATGAATTCGGGGGTCATGTTGTTTGGGTTGGTGTTATGATTGGGGTATTTGTCCTCCTTGGTTGTGAGTGCTATGATTTGTCTAGATCACAAAAGATAAACATGTGGTTATATGACATGAATTACAATAATATATAGATGAGATAATCAACACAAGAGAGGTATATAGTGCAAAGTAACACATCCATTTCATTCATAACTTTGAAAATTTTACATGAAATAGTCATCTGAATACACATAATACAATGCAAAAGATCTAAGGCTATGCTAGCGGGGAAAACCCCTAATATTAGGCCTGCCCGTCAATGATCCTAGCAAGATCCAATAACATAAATACACTAAATGTGGACTATCGCGGTCCCAGAAGCCTCCTTGGTGATCTGGAATCCTAGCCTCTGGGTCTGGCTGGTTCTAGCTCTCCTCCGTTGCTCTCGCAGTGCTAACAACTAGCCTGTATGTCACTCTCTCTCGCCTTATATCTTGACTGGACTCGGAGAGTCTTACATCTGGTCTGAGCCTAGATCAGTCTCTTAAAGTGCTGCTAACTCAGTCTGTGGCATATGAAAGCGAGTCTCGGTGTACCTGGTGCTGTGTTCTGATATGAGAGTATCTCTGCAGCTGCAGCTGTGTTGGGTGTGCCTGTAGATAGGTCTCATGTGCATACACATGATCACGATGGGTTTGAAGCTCCTGATGAGTCGCCTGACTCAATCCTATCGAGTGAGCCCAAGCCTCTCGGGAAGCATAGGCCTCCTCCTCCACCATCCATACTGTCTCCTGGAGAGTCATCCTATCCCTAAATCGTCCCCCTGCGAGTTCATGTCGACTCGCTGTGCTATGCGAGGCCTTCGTATGAGCATCCTCTAGTAGGGCAACAAGTCCTGTGTATCCCGTCATGGAGACTCAGCATGTCCTACGACCCTAGTGTTGACCCTCTCCCACGTCATAAGGTGCTATCTCTGGAGCGTCCCCCGGATCTACCCAAGTATCCCTAATCCCGTACCCAACATCTCTAATCCCCTGTCGCCTCTCCTCAGCATCTACCATGCTGACAAACCCATAATCTATCCCTTGACCTCTGACAGGTCTAGCAGTGGAACTCTCTCCGATCTCATATCTGGAGCATATAGTGGACAAATGCAACCTCTTGCGGGGAGGCTGCTCAGATCTAGGAAATCATCCATGCGGTCAACAGGTGGTAGTGTGTATAGAGATGGTGGTAGTGGTGGTAGTGGAGGTGGTGGTAATGCGGCAGTAACTGCATCAATGAGAGCCTGGGTGGATGCTATCCTGAGTGTTTGGATTTGGGTTAGACACCCAGATGATGGTGGTAAAGGTGGTGAATGTGCAGGTGGGGCCGTGCACCTAGCAAGGCGCTCCCCTGCAGAGGGTGGTGATAGTGAGATAGGTGGTGATGGTGATGGAGTAGTCATGGCCAGAAGTCTCTCAACCTCTGCCTCTGGTGGAAGGGATACGGAAGTCTGGGGTCGGATGGTAATCCTAGCCCAATGTATAATGTCAGTTGGAGGGTGGTTGTATAAAGGGCCTCTGTCCCCTCAGGTGGGAAGACAGGTCTCATCAGCAAGGTATTGTCGGTAGAGTTAGCCGGAGTAGTGCTCCTCCTCCTCTCGTCCACCTCATCCTCCGCGTCCTCATCTCATCCCTGGCGTTCATCCCTAGATGAATCTCCGTCTCATCATCTCCATCATCTCCCCCATCCATAGGATAGTCAACCGGTCCATCCTCTGTCTCATCATCCTCGTACTCCTCCGGATCCTCCTCGGGATCCGACTCAGTAACATATCCGGGTGACTCAGTAGTGGGTGAATCAATAGGTGGTAATGGCTGTTCCTCAGCCGGAAACTCATGGTCATCCTCCAAGGGTATGTACTCGGGGTATATAGGCTCCGGCACGTAGTCAGGGTCATGCGCCTGTATGAACTTAGGCTCCGGCTAACCTCGTCCTGAGGAACTGGTTAGTTATCTGTAGATTCCTTGGACCTAGTACGTAATCATCTTTTTTTTATTTTTTCCCTTTTTTTTTATTATTTTTTTTTTTTTTGTTTTGGTGGAGAATGAGGTACTGGCTGTAGCGGGAGTCCGTCGTATCCTAGTACGATGACCCGTGGTATGCCTCCCTCCGATATCTCCTCATCATCGGCTCCCCAAAGTGCTCTGCGGGTCAGAGTCGGTTGGTAGACGGAAGTGTAGGTAACATCAGACGTTGCAGATGACATGGTTACTGCAAAAGGTAAAATAACTTATATAAGTATCTCTTATAAGAAAATTCGATATGTTATGTAAGGCTTTAATAGTAAAGTCCTTATAGTAATATACGTAATATCATTTATATAACAAAAACGGGTATATTAATCAGGGTAAGCAGACTTAGTACCTCTACTAATGCTTAAGCAATGCAAGTCATATAAAGTATATGCGCTAGAAGTAAACAAGTAATGATGCATGTCCCTCACAATCCATTTGTGAAAACAGTTTTGAAAACGGTTATAGGTCCAGACCAAAAACTTTTTGACCTGGTTTCTTATAAACCTTGGCTCTGGTACCAATCTGTTAACACCCTCAAATCTGAGTATGCATCGGAATGTTGATTTTCCGGAAGGGCGTTACATTATTGGCGTCAATTGCACAAGATCTGAGAACGACTACTAAGCGTGTCGGTTTGAAAAAAGATACATTGGATTAACCATAATACTTGTTTTGTTACTTTATGGTCTTGGATTCAAATAGTTCAACATAATAGATAAGATTCGGTTTATAACAATTGTCCCCAAAGTGTAATAAGACCCCAAATCTTAAGTGTTGACTCTTCAATTATTGACTTCCAATGTATCATCGCACCTCGTGCCTTATTGACATGAAAAACATGCTTAAAACGTCAACATAAAGTTGGTGAATTCATAGGTTTATGTAAATCAATTGTAGGACCGCAAGATTTCCAAGTGTATGATTAAGCAAACAAATGCAAACATTCATAAAAAAGTAATTACGTTTCTAAGCTCATGACACCGAAGCTCGACATGTATGAATGCAAATATAATTTGCCAACAGGTGTCCGTGAATGATGTGCTAACCCCGCAACATCCCAGATTCGACATGGTATGCGTTCGTTCCCAGTGATAGCTAGTCACCCGAACGGGGATTGTCAATCCCTAATAGATCTATCCATAACATTCGCGCCCACACAATGTAATTCCCAATCACATCTATGCAATTAACAGTTCATGATCATGGGGACATAATGGGTTATTGTAACTTAGGCAAACACGTAATCATGGATAATAATTGTTACATTAGTCCTGTTGTAAAACAAAGGATGATCTACCCAGGATGTAAATCAATTTAAATAATTGTAATAAAGCATGGGGCATGAATAACCTTAGCGGTAGTTCTCTGAATGATAACAAATATCCAAGTAAGCAGTGGATCACACCGTTAAGTACCTAAGTAAGTACGGTCAAGTCTTAGTTTACACGTTTAAGCTAACGACTTATTGTATAAACTAAATCCCATTTAAGTTTATATATACCGTGATCACTTGTGTGGTGACGCACAAGATTATTGTATTTATATTTTTCGCTGGTTCTCGGGAAACGGTCGAAATCATTATTAATACGATTCATTATTTATTAACTTGTTATTAAACCCGTTCGATGTCCGAATATCTAAATGTTCGACCGACGTGTTAAGTGTTTTATTCATTTCACCTTTTCTCTAACATACCCTTAAGTTCCTAGTTATTTCACTTTAGCCCCTAGGTTTATAAATATATACTTTTATATTTTAAACCTTTTAGTTTCGGAAATGAACAACAATTAGTCCCTTAGGTTACAAAAAAGATAGTTTACGGTTTTTATTGTTTCACTTCTCATCCTTAAGTTTCAGAAAAATTCAAAAATTAGTTCCCTGGGAGTTGTTGTAATTGGAAAATAAAAACTAACCCTTCAATGTTTCGGAGTTTACGTTTTTAGTCCCTTGACTTGCGAAACTAGTATATTAGCTCTAAATAAAATTTAACAAGCGTCATCTCTCGTTATTAAGTTCAATTAAGTTATAAAAATTATTTCGGTTGAAAAATAAGCTTATCGAGCTTATTTTGGCTTAACGGGCCTTATTGGGCCCGTTAAGGTCCGTTTAGCTTTTTAGAGCCTCGATTTATTTTAATAAGTCTTAAATGTTGTTATTAAGCTTACGTGGGGTGTTAAGCTTAAAATAAGCAACTCTCGGTGAGCTAATTGAGCTTAGTTCGAGCTTATTGGCTTATGGGCCCATTAACTTAACCGATAGGGTGTTTAGAGTTTTAGGTTTTTCCTGTGCTTTTCACTACTTGCATTAAGCGAACAAACTGTTTTCTTTTCAGCTTATTCCTAAATTAAGCCAATAAGCAATAAGCATCTCTTTTGTGGGCGGGTCATGGGCGTTTAAGGCCCGGTAAAGTTTTTAAAGGGTCTTGTTGGGTCCATTAGGGTCCGTTAAGCTCATTTAGGTCTAATAAGCACTTTGGAGGTCGGTTTGCTTATTTAGCTTATCCGACAAGCTAATAAGCAAACTGTTGGGCCTATTGGGCCCGATAGAAACCCGGTAAGGGTTCTAGGGGTTGGGCCTTAATCCCCTTGGGTCCAATGACCTTTCTAGGATTTTTAGAAGGCTTCTTGGTTGCTTAAGCTCTCGAATAAGCTGTGGGAGCTTATTCGTGGCGTATGGCTTATTTTGTGGACTCGGTAATGGGCTAGAAGGCCCACTTAGGTTCGTTTGGCTTAACAACGCATGCCAAGGGGTCCATTAAGGTTCTTAGTTTCATTTTAAGCTCAATAAGCCGCGTAAGCTCAGAAATAAGCTGTTTAAGCTTATTATAGCTCATGGGCTCGCGTTGGGCTCGCAAATGGACTAGTGAGCCCATTAAGGGTGCGGTGTGTTTCCGAAAGACCTTGCAAAGCCCAAGTCGAACAAATAAGCATTCCTAGTCTCTACTTATACTCGGTTAGCTTATTCATAAGGCGTAGCTTATTTCACATGACTCGTTGGGCCTGTTGGGCCACCAATAGTGGGCTGCCAAGCCCAAGTGACCCGAACCTAGCCCCCTTTGATTTGCTAAATGATTTCTAGGTCTCGACTTATTAATTTGGCATTAGTTATCATTTATAAATTGTAATTTGGTACATGCATTCGTTCCACAAGCCATTATTTACGATCCTAAGCCAAGTTATTAATCTTACTAGTAAAGTTAACGTGTAGTTTGTCTTACGTTTCTCACAAACGAAACCAAAGGTCAAAGTGAACTTGGACAAATAAATTAGACGTGTGTTAAGCCCTAACTTCGCACATTAACGTGTTTTAGACCACGTACGCACCCCATAGGGCTTTATTTAACGTTCGAAAAGTTGCATGAACCATGCATGGGTCGCACCCTGCATGTTCGCGTTCCCTCATGTTGATTTACAAGTTTACGCGACTATTATGGACTAACGAATGATCACTAGGAGTAGTAAAGGATTTGAAACTGATTTAGTTCGACTTACAAAGGTCCTATAGCTCGAGAGGAAAAGGAGTGGGCGTGTAAATTTGCTAACCCGTAGCGCGTATACTCCCTTGTGGATGTTTGTTGACGGTTTGAGACCCGAACACAAAGAGAGTAAATATTTAAGTGTTTAAAGAGTGTTCTAGTGTAGATGTGAGGGGGTATTTATAGGTAATAAGCTTAGTCACTCCTCTTGGTTCCAAAACAAAACTAAACCGTGCCCTAGAGGTGGTTTTGAGAGGTTCTAGTTGGTTACTCATGGTTTTATGCTAAACCACTCTAGTACAATCTTTAATTACTTAGGTGATGTACAAGGTTGAGTTAGATTAGGAAAATCTTAAGGATTTGAGTATTGCATGGCATGTGCGCGTTTAACCAAAGCAAGGAAGACAAGCAAGTCATTAACAGGTGTAATAGCCTTTAAGGAGGACCATAGTACCCATATTAATTACCAAAGAAATGTACATGTACTTAAAGATCAAAAATGGAGATTTGCTAGTTGTATGTGTGTGTGTAACTGGCCACATGGCTTATTTACACAAGAGGTTTGATAGTTTTTGTGTTTAAGGGTTAATGGGTGTGGTATTAGGTTTAGCCTAGGTATGTCTTAGGTATCTCGGGGTGCGTTCCAAATGTATTTTATCGCGAAACGTTAACCCTTTTAAGTGTCCAATACAATAAAAATAGCAAGTACAAAAATTATCTTACTTAATGATTATTTCCTTACTTGGTATATGTAAACCTTTATTTATCTTGGTGACCTGGATACATTCTCTGATTATCTTCTAGTCTACGATGGTTTAGCTTAAACGTAAATATTAAAAGTAAACGCGTATCGGACTAAAATAAATAGTGATCATTAATATAGTCGTACAAAGACATGAAAAATGAGAAATGTTACAGTCTCCACCCGTTAAAAGAGCTTTGTCCTCAAAGCTTAAGACCTTGTAGTGGATGACGAAGCCCGGTTTGTGAAGAGTTGTGGGTATATTTTTGTTTGAACGAATCTTCGCGTTCCCAAGTGAATCAGGGGCACGCTAGAGTTCCAGCCGAACCTTAACTAATGGTATCCGGATTCGCTTCAATCGTTTGATCTCCCGTTCCATGATTTCAACGGGCTTACCAAAACTGGAGTTTATCTTCAAACATGGAATTCCTTCTAACGGCATGTACGTAATGGTTCACTCGCATAACATTTTAGATTAGATACATGGGAAAGTATGGTGAACTCTGCTCAACTCTTGAGAGTTTCCAGCCTTATAGGCAACCTTTTCCAATAACTCTTGCCCACACTTTGAAGGTCGACGTATTTGGGTCAGCTTGCCCGTTTACCGATACCGTACGATCTCCTTCCATGGTGAGACCTTAAGCATAAACTCTGTCTCCAACTTCGCGAAACTCAGCGGCTTTCGTTTCGATAGCGTAGCTATTTTGTCGAACTGTGCCGCTGCATCCTTTGCTTGATCTGGAAGATCTTTTCCGTGGTTTCTTGGATATAAATTCTGACCAGTCAGTTGGGCTTCACCATACCTCGGCCCATGCATGGTGTTCGGCATTTTCGACCATACTGTGCTCTTAAGGGGCGGCTTTATGCTAGCGTGATTAACTTTTTGGGGTTTTTTTTTTTTATATGAAAACTCGGCCAATGGCAAATGCTTGCCCAGCTTTGCCAAAATCATTCACGCAAAAGCAACGTAGCCTGTCCTCGAGAGTTTGAAATGGTCCTCTACGCTCTGGCCGTCCGTTTCTGGGTGATACGCAGTGCTATGCTAATTATCCGACCCAAAGCTTTTTGAAATGATCTCCAGAAAAATTTGAAGTTGAACCTCCCATCACGATCGCAGATAAATTAAGGCTGGATCCCGTGTCTTGCATATCATGTTAAGTCACAGCCTCGCCAATTTATGATCATTCTCCCTTATTGGCAAGAAGTGGGCAGATTTTGTAAGCCGATCCACAATCACCCAGATGGTGTCAAAGCCTTGTGACGACCTAGGAAGTTTGGTGATAAAATCCATCGTAATATTATCCCACTTCCACTCGGGTATTGCTGGTTGTACTAACAGCCCTGATGGCCTTTGGTGTTCGGCCTTAACCCTCGCACACGTTAAGCACTTTCTAACATACGTGGCGATGTCAGCATTCATGCTTGGCCACCAATATAATTTCTTCACATCTTGGTACATCTTTTCAAAACCACTAACCGGGATGGATAGAATATTTCGACTTGTGGGATTCGTGCATAATCACGGATCTTAAGTCTCCATAGCAAGGTATCCAACTCCTGCTGTGTAAGCATAGTGTCCCATCCGTACGTGGTTCCAATCTTTCCTTGGGTATATGGTTGCAGTCTTACGTACCTATAAAATATATAATAATAATACTATTTAGGTAAATTCCAACTATTCACCTTTAACCAAGGTAA
>BQNB010048323.1:6630-35407 GCA_026074375.1 Tanacetum coccineum | reverse complement strand
TGGACAAATTTTCGACTCTGATCTTACATGAATGGGACAATGTTATGTTTTAAATGTCTCTTTTGAGTCGTTCTTTATATTCTTATGTTATTGTGCTATGACTTAACACCCAAACTGTTGGTTTCGCTACGTAATGAATTTTGGGGTGTTAAACAAATGATTTAGATGCTTTTAAACTTACAATGTCTTATCTATTAATATTTGGCAGTAACGTTTATCAAGCCTTTGTTTTCTTAGATAAGGCAAAGAATGTGGTTGTGTGAAAGCTACTAACACTCCTCAGCCGTGACGACCAGTGGTGAGATGTCAAAGACCCCGTTGTCAAACCTGATGTCATCATAAATTTTCAAGACAACTGTAAGACAAACTGACATCTGAATGATACAACTATAAAACATATGCGTGTTGATGGCGAAGGCCATAACTCATTTTCTACTCTTTGTGCTTTCACTTAACATGCAGTTATGGTACGCATGATGCTTCTGGAACCTTAGCTCCCCTCAACTTCATGAGAAGGTATGATACTTACCACCAGATTTAGCTTATAAAGCTATTTTATTGCCCTAAATAAGATATTAGTGTTGATAAGATACAAGTAGAAAAGATGGGGCTTATAAGCTATTTCAGTTTTTCAAATAAGACAATACGCTAGAAAGATAAGCTAATCCAAATGCCCTATGAGACTTCGAAGTCAAAATAATGACTGCCACTTTCCCCTTATGAACAGATTATTGCCACCATGGTTCATGACTTATGTCATAATCAGTTTGGCCCTCAAAATAATGACTTTTACAATTTAATCTATGAAATTAGAAAGGTAAAACATACCTTTAAGCTATGATATCTAAAAACCCAAAATCTAAAACGATCCATTATTAATGTATTAGTGTTACACATTTTGAGTTTCTCTATCTGGAATTTGTGACAGAAATGTCGGCTTTAAGCAAATGAACTACCAATGATGCTAAAGAAACCCAAAACAGTATTGTAGGAGATTAAGAAACATTTGATTTACTAATGAAAAGTAGTGATTGTGTCTCAACTATAGGTAAACTTCGTAAAGTTAATTATACCCCTCAGCTTTCAGTTACTAGCTATTTTATGCAAGATTTCGAGTTGGAAAAAAACGTTGAAAGTATAATAAAACACATGTAATTATTGAGTATAAAAACAACAAGCTTGACTTCAAACGTGTTCACACCATTGGTAAAAAGTCTCGATATACGGACTATAATTTTAAAAATTTGACACAGTAGCAGTCATTGCTTTTGTGAAACTTATTTTTATTATAGATGTGCTAAAGTGTTGTCCTTTTCCATTGTAAACTAAGAGTGATGCTTTTCTATGCTGTGATGTTTGTAACTGGCTTTGATGATATGTCATGAGAAGAGTTCAACAAATGGACTTATCACATCTTATGTTTCCAGGGGGAACAATGGGGCAAATGCATGTTGTAGAAGTACTTTTGGTGTAGCCGCTGAAGCCAATTGACAAGCAGGAAACCAAATTTGTAACGTTTTGTAACCAAATGATAAGTAGCGGACATTTGTTTAAGATCATATGTATTGATAAGGTAAAATTCCACGCTCCGCAGTGGAGCGCAGGTTGAAAATCTAGTTATAAGTATTAGCTTGTTGTTGCACATCCATCTTAAGTGTAATATTCATGATGTAAAGTTGATACATATGATAATGGTTTGACCATCAATAAATGAATATAGGTGGTTACTCACCCTATAAATTGATCATAAACACTTGAGAAATATTCATATATACATATCATCTTTTGCTCTATCCTCTCCTCAAATATAAACTATACTCAATAAATTAAATCTCAAAACCATGACAACAAGGCTTCTCTTTGCTTCAGTGCCAAAAACCAGCCCCACAACTAAACAATCACAACATCGGACTCCATTCTATGCCGTTGTAACATCTCATCTTTTGCATATCTTGATACTTTAAGCTTATAAGATTCTAGAAACGATATACGAAGAAGAAATCAATTTTGGTAATGAAGGCATAAAAGAAGTTGCAGCTTCTTTTTTGTTGTCTAATAGGTCAACATGTTTAGGTCAAATGCCAAAGCACTTGTCCAAGAATTCTAATAAGTTCCAATGTGCTCAAAGAAGTAATTAGTATTTCTTTATAAAGGTAATCTTACTTGAGAGAGAATTACATTGAGTGTGTGAAATATTATGAGTTACAATTACAGAAATGAAGAGACTAAGTCTGTATTTATACAGAACAAAAGACTAACTAACATTCAAACTCTATGCTACATGACTTATACTTTAGCTAATAGAACTTGTACAAAATACTTTGATGCTTTATGCAGTGAGGAGAAATGTAGTTGTATTGACTTCTTTTGTAGACTGTATTGACTCTGCTTGTAGGTTGTGTTCCAATATCCCCCTTATAAGTTGGCAGTATGTATGGAACACACATGCCTAACTTGGAAAGGAATGTATTAAAGAGAGGAGTATGTAGAGCCTTGGTGAGAAAATTAGTTGTTTGAGATGTTGTAGGAACATAAGTAGGAAGAATTTGACCTGCTTTGATTTTGTCTCTCATAAAATGACAATCTATCTCTATATGTTTGGTCCTGGCATGTTGTACAGGATTAGATGCAAGAGCTATGGCTGAGGAGTTGTTACAAAAAACCTTAACTGGACTTGTAATAGGAATATACACATCTTGATGTAGAGAATTGATGTATTTCAAAAGCTTTAAATTTATAAGACTGAAATTACCGGTTATTAGATGGAAACACACGGGTAAAAGTATAACCCACATATGTAGTATAATCTTTTTAGGTAAGAACATGTTGTCCATAGGGATTTGCGCAGTGTTCGAATAATCAGATGAAAAATGAACTTTTAACAGACTTAAAATAAACTGAACTCATTTCAATAATGAGAAATATGACTACTCGGATAACTTCATAAGCAATGGTGATAGTTACGATCTCAAACTTAGGACTTTAATTTATAAAAAGGGTTTTCTTGTCAATTTTTTTTACAAATTAACTTATTTAACTTTAGACTTATATTCAGCTAACTCGATCAAATGTGTCACTCAAATAATCCAGTTACTATTATATAAAATCTATTTTGTTTATCAAATAACGTAGGTGGATTTCTCGTCACAAATAATAAAGATCAAAGACAAATCTTTAAAACTATATAGTTCACAATGGGTCTTTCGACCTATACCGGTGTCAGTATGTAATCAAAGTTGATAAGATTGGACACGATAGGATTTTAACATAAGCTTAAGATTAACAAGATCGCAAGTATACGAAACACTTATTCATTATATCATTTTCACTGAGTAGTCATGAGATATTTAGTCTCCCATGGCTATGAAGTTCATAACAAAATTAAGTAGATAAACAAGAAACATACTATGTTCGGGTAAGAATATGGATTAAACTCTACCCGATACAAGTATAGAATCTTAGTACAACCTTTATTTCTTCTAAATATTATGATGTTCATCTTCGTTCTTCGTGGTTTAATCTTCAATCTTCAAGAAGTTTTGAAGATAGATTTGTTGGTGTGATAGATGAGGATTGCGAGATGGATTTGATGAAGAGATGAATGATTTGGCTTGAAATTCGTCCTCTATATATAGGCTGAATGAGGGTTGAAGTGCGGCACACAAAGATATTTGTGTGGCATACTTTGGTTAAGTCGGTGGGAAAATCATAAATGCTGCTTGGATGTGTGGCACATTCTTAGAAATGTGCGACGTACTTGGTGAGTTAATCTAGACATCATTTAATAGTATTTAATTCTTTGACTCGATAAGAAGTGCGGCGCACAAAGGATTTGTGCGGTGTACTTATGGTCTTTTTTCAGCTTTGGTCCTTTCTTTTCTTCTATCTTGCTTTTCAATAACTATAAACACTTGAAATTTGTTCTTTTTGAGCTTGAGGCGACTTCAAGTGAACCTACACACAATTCATGCTATTAAGTATCGAAAGTTCATGAGAAATAATAAAATATATATAAATAAGTCGTTATCAAATCCTTCCACACTTAGCTGTTGCTTGCCCTCAAGCAACTAAAGCGAGAAGAACAAGATCATTTATCGTGACATGAAGAAAATTTAGATTTAACAAGTGTTTACTGGTTTAGTTAACTTTTCAGGCATAGACACATAACAGAGTGCCTCACAAAGGAATGTGTTTGATTTTTAATTCACTCGAGCCACTCAGATAGGGGTTATAATTGTGAAGACACTCAGATGCGCAGACATAATCTAGACAGCTACCATGGGCTTGTGCAAGACACATAAACATGATCGATGGGGCGTGAGCACCAGACAAAATCTCAAAGGGGTAGAACTTGATACTGATGAGGGTGAAAAGCATATACTGATCTCTTGTGTGCCGAAACTTTAAGCCTTAAACTTTAAACTTTTATTTCTTCTTCTCTCTTTTTTACACCATAACAAACGCTTACTAAGGCTGGTACGGAACTTCTTTCTTTCAACTTGATTTCTTTAGCAGAATAGCACTAAAAGGGAGTGCCGCAGATACAGGAGCTAATACACCCCGTGTTTTCGGTCATTGTACGGCGATTGCGTGCCCGATGTCGTAAATATTATTTTACGAGTTTCCGTGAGTGAGTGTCGACATTTAACATTTTATTTGTCGATAATAAATATTTTCGTATTTATTATGAAAAATTTGGAAAAGATTGGGTTACTTTTATTTTTGACGTTCCGCGAGTCGACGTTTGACCGCGCGTTCGTTAATCGTTTCGAGCTTCGTAAAATTTACGACGTGTCTCGTTATTATTTTTATGATCATAAAATATCATTTTATGAACCATGTCATATTTATTTCTCGACCTTGGCCAAAGCTCGCGTTTAAGGCTCGCGTTAAATTAACTAGATATTTTACAAAATATCTAAAAGATATTTATTAGATATTTGTAATATATATATACATGTTTAGATGTAAAAAAAAATTCATTTTGTTTCTTTCTTCTTTGGCTTGTGGTTCTGCCGAATATTTAACACACACACACATTCCATTTTCCATTTTTATCTTGCTAATTCACTTAAGTGTTACACAAACAAAGATATAAATCAAGAAGGAACCAAGTTCGAGTTGGTCTTGGTTCGGGTTGGTTGGAGTGAGCCGCGGCTAGGACCAAAAGGACGAGACGAACCTTTTTATTTTCCGACATGGCTCCATATAGCATTGTGAGCCTTCCTTGATGCTTATTTCGATTATTTATATTATTTGGTTTGTTTTCGTAAATATTTATATATGTGACGAAATCCATTGGAAACTTGCGGCGTATAGAATATTATGTTATTGATAGTAAAGTAGGAGTAGTAGGACATTATGAGGTATATTGAATATAGTTTTGATGAGATTTTGGGTCAAAAACGGATTTTGGCGTGAATTGTAACATGTGGACTGTGAGCAGAAAGTTTGGCACGCCAAACGAGGATCGAGATTTCGTAAAATCTGATTTTAGGCTTTGAAATATGGTAGAGCTTGCTTAGACGATCGTTTCCATATAAGGATCGTCTTGTAACTCCTAATAACGAAAAAGTTATGGCAAAAACGAGATATATATATCTTTAATATAAAAACTCGGCACTAGAAATAGGGCGCTTGCTGTCCAGATTTTAAGAGCTCGATTCGGGCACTTTCGAGTCCGTTTCGGCCTTCGGCCGAAACATGAAAGTCGTTCGGAAGGTCGTTTTACTTCTCCGCGAGGTTCTTTAAGTCTATAAGCGAGTGATAACGGGTCGTAAGGCGGGGGCAAAAATCTGGATTTTTGGTAATTAACCCACTGCATCAGACTTGATGCGAGTGCGTTTTCACCCATTTCGGTCGAGTTTCGGGTCTCGGACAAAACTGGAAAGTTGTTCAAAATGACGTTTTACCTTTCCGCGAGGTTTTCTAGAATTAAAAACGCCTTATAACGGGTCAAAAACGCAAACGCAGGTATGCGTTTTGGTAATATATTTCGGCTGAAACTGGTAGGGGCAGTTTGGTCATTTTCTGTTGGGTTTCGGGTTTCGACTAAAACTAAAAAGTTGTTCGGAATATCGTTTCGCATAAGTTCTCTTTAGAACCCGAGTCGAGAAAATGTGATCTAGTGGGGCGTTTTGGTCGGATCAGACTTAGAAAATAAATATATATTTTATAAAAGTCAAACGTAAAGGTCAATGAAGACTTTAATAAACGTTCACGGGTTGTGAAGATGTTTTTGATTAATAAAAACATATCGGTTACTAAACTATCGTAAGTAACTATTTTTGAGACCGTTGGTCGATTCTAAAAAGGGAAAGTATAAAATAGTATGGGATCGAATGACAAATAGTATATAAAATATGCTAAGTGTTAAGGTTAGGACGCGCAAGTGGATTTCTCATCACATATATGTATGTATGCATATATAAATATATATATGTTATTAGTTATCGAAGTGCTATATTACTAGGGAATTTCATAATGAGGCTTCTTCGGATGGCGTATTGACGAGTTGTTGGATTTACGATTTAAAGTGTCCTAACTCCTCGTACGTCATGTCATGACCTCTTCAATTATGATAGCCCGAACGATAGTACGATGATAACTATATAGGATTATATACAGTTGTTGTTAGACAACGTACTTGAATACTGATTCAACCTATATTAACTAGGTTGCATTCGGGCGTTAGCGTGACGCGTTTTTACTTGGGATATTTTGTTATCAGTTTACTCACTCGAGGTGAGTTCATAGCCCCACTTTTTACAGTTTTACTGATTTACTATTATTTGGGGTGAAAACATGCTTTGTTTTATAAATTGGACGCAAGTGTTTAAAGTATATTGATTATGTGTTTGCCTAAGTAGCGATAACCCTCCTGAGCCCATTATCATGAACTGTCAATTGCATAGATGTAGTTGTTAATTGCATTATGTGAGCGCGAATGTTATAAATAGATCTATTGGGATTAACCTCCCCGTTTGGGTGATTAGCTATCACCGGGAACGAACGTTGACCATGTCGGACTTGGATGTTGCGGGTTACAACATCTGTACGGGCAAAATAACTGCTAAAATAGCAAATATAGGTTGAGCTTCAGTGTCATGAGCTTAGTGCAACAGTAATCTGGTTTTGTGATTGTTGGCATATGTTGTAACATCACGAGAAAGTCTTGCGGTCCTGCATAATTTAAATACATAAACCTATGAATTCACCAACTTTATGTTGACCTCTTTAAGCATGTTTTTCTCAGGTTTAGGTATGAAGATAGTTTGGATGGGACGGAACGCGGATATCAAGATTGAAGGCTCGGTGAACATATGTTTATAAATTAATGAAACATTTTTTGAAATAAAGTCGTGATATGACTTATATAGTTTGGGACCTATCTTGTGACTCTGATTCTCTTTTAAACTAATGAGATGAAATTATTTAATAAACGTATTTTTGGCATTTTACTATGACTCGTATGCATGTATTATGAAGTAGCACCCCAAATGTATTATTCCGTTGCGTATCGTGTTTTGAGGGTGTTACAACTTAGTTCCTATGATTGTCATATTCCTAGGTTGTGGAACTAACTCTTAAACGTCGTTAGCAACAAATTGATTTAATTCTTCTTGCATGGCGACTATCCAACTTTCATCTCCTAACGCTTCATTCACATTCTTAGCGCTATCTATAGTTCATATAAAACAAAAGTATGTTACTTTGCGTTTTAGGCCTTGTGACCATAAGGGTTCTTTGGATTTAAGCGTTTCCTATGAAAATTTTAATGGATGGTTCCTAGATTTCTTTATCGTTGACTATTTCATCAATTCTCTACAGTTTCATCAACTATGTCGTTTTCTGGGTTTTTTTTTTTGAGTGACTTTAATTGCTTCTTCCTATCTATGTCATCATACACCAAGGGTGTGTCTTTAGAGCTTAGTGGGTGGGGATGTTTTATCGAATGTTCACGTTAAATGATTTCTATCGATCTTCCTAGTGTGTTTGTTTAGGATGATGTAGGCTTTACTATTTTGAGAATAACCTAAAAAGACACCTTCGTATGACTTTGTGTCAAACTTGGTAAGGTGGTCTTTGGTGTTTAAAATGAAGCACTTGCTTCCAAACACTATAAAATAATCTAATGTAGGTTTCCTACCTCTTAAAAGTTTGTAAGGTGCTTTTCCAAGAATGGATCTAATAAGAATTAGGTTGAGAATGTATGTTGAAGTATCTACGGCGTTACACCAAAAATTTTGTGGTAACGAGCTCATTTAACATAGTCCTACTCATTTCTTAAAGTGTCCTATTTTTCCTTTCGACCATGCCATTTTATTAAGGAGTGCGTGGAGCCGAGAAGTTATGTGTAATACCATTGGCATTACAAAACTCTCCAAATTGCACCTCATTATCAAATTCTCTACCATGGTCGCTTCTTATTGACACTATTGAACAACCTAATTGGACGAAGAAGTTATGACCAAAACATTGTAATGTGTCAAAATCTAGTCTTTTTGATATTTCACTTCATTTCTTGTCACTTTCTGTGTCTTTTCACCAGTAGCTCACAAAGTCGTCATTTTAGCTCCATTTTATGCGTAACCTACATAATCACAAAACACCTCAAAGTAGCTTATATAAAGGATAATAACAATGTATAATCAAGCAATTAATGCATAGTGAGGTGTATGTAAAATGCACCGATTAGTCATAGCGTGAAGTACAATTGGGGGTTTAACAAGTGCGAGTATTTAAAAGGCTAAGATCCCGAAGAAAAACAAATCCAGGAAACTGGCGCGCTTTTGGGACAAACTCAAAATATTTTTCACATTTTGGGACCCTTGGCCTATAAATACCCACCCTTGGCCTTTGTATTCCTCACCTCTTGCAGACATTCTTTCCTTTCTTCTCTCTATCTTAATCCTCTAAGTTTAACACCTTTTGTGTTCTTAATCTTCTCTTCTATCATCTATTGAAGAACATACATCTCCGCAAGAGAGCCACACAAGCACCTAATCCATACTTGTGTGTTTTGTCGAGGGTCTTCTTTCTCATACCAATTCTTTAGAATCGAGTCTCTAGGTTAGGTTAGGACTTCGTTCATCTATCTTATTTTAATCAATCGAGTTGTAAGGGAAGTCTTGTATCCGTTGGATCAAGCCTAGATCATTACGGATCTAGTTAGGGTTTGGTAAGCTTCCAAGGGGAAGTTGGAAGTATTCCTAGTTGATCTAAGTGATCCTAGTGGTTAAGTCGAATCACGGGTTCTTAGGGGTGGATTTCGAGGGCGGAATACCGTAGGTAGTAACTCTTCTGTGTGAGTGTGATAGCTGGTAACTTTTCATGGGTTAAGTATTATAAAATATTATGATTTTATATCGGAGTCTTTCGATTTTGTCTGTTTTCTTGGTGAGAGAACTGAAAAGTTGACTTCGGTTGACCTATTTTGCGTAAAACGGTTACGGTTTAACCGGGTGTTGAGAGAGAGTATTGAGTTTATGAGTGAATCACTTTTGATTCATCTCCTAGTTTTGGAGTGTTTTGTGGTCTTTTAATGCTTTCCGGGAAGTTTCTCGCGTTTATCGAAAATCGCCACGCAGCGCGTACTGGCATGACATTTAATTTGGGAATGGGCCTAAGTAACTTTAGAAGAAAGTTTAATGAATTTATCGGTTAAGTAAATTCATAATTTAAAATAACACGGTCTAAATACGTGAATCGTAGAGGTGTGAGTTAAAAGTTATCAGAAAACGGGCGTTTTCGTGAAATTTGATAAAAGACCGTAACGGTTGTGAAAGTGAAATTTTTGGGTGAATCTAAAGTGATAAGTCATTTTTGAAGGTTTAGAATTATTTTAAGTTAATGTGAAAGGTTTCGGTCAAATTTGGACAAAAACTCGTATTTTGGTCCTGACACGTCTAATAAATGTCTTAAATGAATTTTGGGAGTTTAAGTTGGAAATAGGTCATGTAAATAACCTAGGTTATTGGAAAAATGTTTTTAAGAATCAATAAAAATACTACGGAGCTTCGGTAAATATGTTAAAATTAAAGTTTTTGAGTTTTACGCGAACCAGACACGAAAAGGAGGCATCCCGAGCCACTTGGGATCCTTGGCCGGTTATGGGTTAACAAAGGGAACAAGGAGGCAAGTTTTTAGCTTAACCATGTCCTAGTGTAGTACATATGGTTTTTTCTCAACCTAAAACACACACTTATGCATGTTTTCCAAAAGAAAGTTTCTTCGCGCTCTAGAGCCAAGGTGACATACATTGAAGAAGCTAAATTGTTAGGATATCATTTCATCACCAAAACACAAAAATAAGAAAAATAGATTTTAGAGAGAGAAAGTAAAAACAAAGAAAAATGGTTACTTGTTTCACAAAAGAAAAATGAGAAGCAACACCCTCTCCACACTTGGAGAGGGCTTTAAATAGCTACAAGGATGGACTATTCTAGTGGGCTTTGAGTTGGGCCGGTTCATAAAACAAATGGGCTTGAGCCCGACAACTAGGCCCAACTAGCTTAACTGAAATTCCTGTAAACTAAACTTTTTCCTTTAACAAGGTCTCGGAGAATATTAATGACCATCACTTTAATAAATACACGTCTAACAATCTCCCCCTAGAGGGGTGTACCTTCAATTGAGGATCCTTCTCTTTTGTGACGTCCCTTGAGTTCTAGGAGCTTGTTACCTTGGGAAATTCCATTTGAAGATCCATTTGCATCTTGTGAAAACTTGGATCTTGATCATTAACGTTGAAATTCAATGACAAAATACAGATAGCGTGGTCTTTGGCCTTGATATGTCCTTGACTATCTGAGATATCTAAATCTTTATCACTTGAATTTTTTTTATGCCGCCTTGGCGATCATTTTGTCTCCACCTCATGCACAAGATCTTGACAAGCTTGCTAACAATCTCCCTCAACATTTTCTTACTTATTAACATAATTATTGTACCACAAATGTTCTTATGATGGAGAGCTTGTTCCATCATAGATTGTCGGAAGACTTTGTAGCTTGAGCAGTTCATCAAGTATTAATCTTGAGGATTGACATGAGGTCATGAATCTTTGACTCGTCATGGACAGAAGCAGCTACCAGTCAGGAAAACCTGCAAGTATAGTTAGAGATAAACATATTGGACGATAGGTGTCTTGTCACTATCGTCAAAAATGGTAGCAATAACCGACGTTCCCGCGTTAATCAGTATAAATTCCTTACAGCCTGTGATCAGGAATTCAGGTCAAGAATTTCAAAAGAATCTCTTGCATAAGGGTTTCCAGTTGCACATAGCCGGTCTCTCCATTACCCAGCGTCTCAAAGCAAATAACGCAACGGTAAGAGTGAATCAATAGTTAATATCTAGTCTGATTGAGTCGTCAATTCATATCACTGGAACAAGTTTGATTCATGTAGACACGCATCATCGTTTCTTTCCCAGTTGACCCACAAGTTGATTCATATAGAATCTCGCAAGTCACGCAACCAAGAGTAGATTGATGACTCGGCTCAAGAGGATTTCCATCTTCAACTGTGAATACAAACGATAATCACACTGATGTTCTAGGCAATTAACACAAGGAAAATCGTTAGACTTAATTATACCAAATGTTTATTAATATGTACAACATTTGTAATATTGGAATTTGTGTCCTAGTGACATTTTTTTATGGATCTCGTTGGCTCTAGACTCTATAAGTGCACATTTTGTTTTATTATGCAATACGGAGGCATGGATCGGACCGCCACCTTTCAATAACAAAAACTTTCTCGGAAATGATAAAAGCAGATAGAAATGTTGTTGATCTCCGGAGCGAAATGAAACAGAAATCTTTTGAGAGATTCGGAGTGGCTAAGGAGGGTTGTGCATTCATCACTCTGGGTCCATTATGGACATGTTCTTCAATATCAGAATCAACTTTGTGATTACCGATAGATAATGCAATGACCCGGTTTCTTCCTAAGGTTGTTAAAAAAAACAAATTGGAGGCTTCCTTTTCATTATCACCCCTTAATCCTACAAATCCTTCATCCATATCTTCAACCCCTTCACATTGCTTACCGAGACTCCATACTAGAACCTTGTTGGGTTTATTCTAGCACTAGCTCCATCACATCAAGCACTAACCTCCTTATTCTCACTTTACTTCCTTATTCAATCATACCAATGACTTCAACTCTATCTAAATGGAGTGTTTTCCACTGTAAGATCCCTCCGGTTCTGGCTGGATCATGGAACGAATAATACCTAACCTAACCGCCTTATACCTCCCTAAGACAAATAACCCAAAATTTGGACGGTCTTATGAGATATTGCCATTAAGATCCAATAAAAACATCTTGATTAAAAATCAATCAACTGTCTGAGAAATCATTTTGAGGACACATTGAGTAATTTTCCAGAGTTACCAAAAAAGGCTCCCCCACATATATGCACCATCTTTATGAAAGAGCTTTAGCAACATGCGAGGATTTTGGAACGCACTTATCTATTGAAGATCTTACCATTATAAATGCCGTATTTTGATCACATTTTAAACCACTATTTCTCCCCCTCAAAAATTGCGCAAATGTGTTTTACAATTTTTGACAACTAGTGAATATAAAAAACAGTTTAATGTCCGGAAATTACATGAGCCTAACAAATTCAGGGGAGAAATAGGAGTGCATGCATAAGGAAATCATATTATTAGACTCCCCTCCAATTAAATAGAAAAGAATGAAAGGATTGAAATTTACTTATTGCGAAAACATGAAAAATTGAGCTCAACAGAAAAATATGTGAGATATATCTTATTGTACCATCATTTCATAGAACTTCTCTTGATCTCTCAAAACTTTGAATTGTTATATATTGACATTAGCTCAAAGACCGAGAAGATATGAGCTTCCCGTTTTAAGGATACATGAAACATAAATGAACATATTCCTTTCTTTGTAGACCGAGTCCAGCTGACATTTACTTAGAAGTCTAAGAGAAAAATATAAAGGACATGTTAGTGAAAGCTTTAAAACTGCACGCTCGGAACTTCATTTATTCACCTGTGTTAATGATTAATCAACATTTCTATGTGCGCAAATGTTATCGATAGTGTCGCGAGACATGTCGGAGAAGATTCTTTTTTGTAATATTTTTTTTTGAATTTTAATTGATTTTGTATTTTGTTTTTATAGGATTTTATATTTATGTATTTTTTTATCTGATAAAAATAAATACGAAAGACTTACTGAGAATCTGCAAGACTATCAAGTTTCTTTAGAGATTAAACTGCGCAATACACATCACCAATGCGATCCGAACCAGATAGATGAATCGGTCTACATGAAGACTTTGGTTGAAGAGGTCCGGCCAGTTTGGTAATACCGTCTATGACAAATACGATTCCCTCGTAACCCATATCCCACGTGTTCCTTTATGAATAGGTAGCGGACAGCGATGATTTTTGTTCTTGAGTGTTGGACCGAGTTGGCAGGATATGGCTTGGCTGATTTTCGAATACACAGTAAATTGGGAATGCTTGTATGAATGTGAAAGCCATATTCCCGTTAACTGGTCCGCATCCAAATGACTTTGGCACAGCAAACGGATAGTAGACAACACATATACGCTTCACTGCGTTATACAACTCAGTACATCTTGTTTTCATTTGAGGACCAGCTAACCCAACTATTGTCTGCCTAATATTGAGCTCGCACACGTAAGGTACTCTTGAAAAGTTTTGTCTTAACATCCCGCAAAATCATGCATCAGAAAATGCTGGTTAGATTCAAAACCAGAATCCTTCGAATACCAAAACCCGTATTAACTGATCCCCGGAGATAACGAAAGATCCTTTTAACCTCCTGAGGTGCATCTTTTCTTCCGGTTGGCTTAGGCCTGGGTACCGAGCAACCATTAAAAAAAACAAGAAGCAAGTACAATGTCCCGGTTCTACCTAGACGTAGATTGATTACATTAGGCACCAATCATGCTACGATATTTTGTTGCATCGACTAGAGTCCCATTTTGATCAAGGTCAAGCTTGTCTTTGATCTCCATTGGAGTACCAATGGGATCACAAGTTTCCATTCCATATATTTTTTAAGGATTTCTAACACGTAGTTGGACTGGTTTATGAAGATGCCACAGGGGGATTGGTTAACTATGAAAACCCATAAAAATGTCTTTCCCCCATCAACGACATTTCGAAGCGAGCTTTTCATGAGGTCAAGAAATAGTTGGGTATAACCACAGGTGTTTATAACCAAAGATAAAATCATCAACATAGACCTTACCCCTCATATTCGTCGTCGACAGCGTCTTATAATCAACTGTTGGATCAATTATCCCTTAGATGAAGTGATTTTAGTAGGAGAAACGTGGACATATTCATCGTACCATGCCCTTGGTGTGCTTGCATTAAACCCATATATTACCGATTCTTTAACATTGAAACAATGGCTTGGATGGTCAGCATCGATGAAACCTTCAGTTGCGACAACACGTACACTTCTTCTTTGTAGCGTGACCATTGCATGAAAGCAGATTTCAACGTCCATAAATATGAAACACATTGAAAGATTTGTGTGCAGTCATACATGGCCAAAAAATATCCAACTAGCTTCCATTCTAGCAATAGGAGCTGACGTAATCTTCAAAATCTAATCCTTCCACTTGGGTCGTTACCCTCTCACAACCAGACCGACTGTTTCGATGCGACCGTGTTCTCTTCATCAGCTTTGTATTTTGAATAACCATTTCAAAGTAAGAAGGTTATATGTTTATCGGAAGTAGGAACTAACCCCCATACATCAAGCCAATAAACTTAAGAAGCTCCTCTTGCATTGATCAATCCATGATTGTCGTTCAAAGCCTCTATGGTGACCCTTCTTAATCTCCTAGGGATTCCACATGTGCAATACCGTTAATGCGAAAATGCACATGTCACCATCGGATCGCAGTTTTTCCTTGTCAAAACTGGACGAGAGGGTTCCCCGAACACATGTTTTTCAAAGGTGATCCTAGTCCATTGAAAATTCATGAGGTAAGGTTGGTAAAACTTAAGCATGGTTTCGATTGATCCACCTATAGTAGGATGAAAAATTCAACATTCACTTGTGGATAGAGAGCAAAAGGGATTTACACACTTATTTGCATCGCACATAGCATTTAGAACATTGTCAGCAAGTTGAATTGCTGGGTAGATGCTTAACATGTTGATGAGATTCGAGGCTGGTCAAACAACCTGTGAAGTTAATTTTGAAAAATCTTACTTGAGAGGATGCAATTAATGGTGTCGGTGTTGGAGTCTGTTTGTAGTTGTAGTTGCCGATTGGAGTTAAGAACTTAGGTGCCATGAGCAGCCGGAGCAGTTCTTGATCATTATGATGGTTTGTACCACCAAAAACATCAACATACAATCGCTTCGAACATTAAATCCAGATCACCTACATTGGTTTTTTGAGTTGTTATTGTTGACTGGAGCAAAAGTAATATCGAGATCCTTAGCTGATTTGTCCAGAAATCAAGGGCTTTGAAGCCCGTTTGAACTGTTTGATCAAAAGCATTGCTTGAAAAAGCTCATCAAATTCCACATTGTCATTTGTCTCTAAGATTTTCTTTGTCCTTCGGCATTGTAAACCCTGTAAGCACAGGATCAGCAGAATAACCAACTTAAAAAACCATATCACCTTTTGCACCAAGCTTCCCAATATCTTCACCGATCATGTCTAGGGATAAACAAGAGCGCCCTAATACATGTAAGACAGATAAATCCGTTTTACATCCTCTTCCGTTAATGATCTCGTAAGGGTGTTTTTGTTAAATCGACTTTGAATTATGGCGACTGGTTTTTGAGATAGTACACGCAGTAGCAATCGCTCAGCCCATAAGAAAAAACGTTAGCACGAAGAAAATCAACATTGTTTCTAGCAGCCTCAACTAACGTCCCGATTTCTTCGTTCCACTACTATTACCATATAGCGGTTGAGTTTGTTTCGGACATTATAAGGACTCTTGGTGAGTAGATGCCACATTATCAAATAATTCTTTTAATGGTTTGAATTTTTGAATTCTGTTCCGATAACGGTTCTTATGAAGATTACATTTTAGACTGAAGAAGGACAGTAAATCGCATCCGGAAGTTATCAACACGTTTCTGGTGCATCATCTTTTGATCTGAGAAAATGTACCCCAATTGTAACGCGAGTAATCCGACCACAATCACCAAAACAAACGCTTCTCCCATTTATGCTAGCAATCTCATTTACCACAAATCCATAAGAAGAAGGTGTCACCTCCGCTTATAATATAGAACTGTATTTGTGAGGGTGAGACGCCCTTTTGCTTATTTCCTATGCACCACATGTATTTACAAAGGGATTCTTTGGATAATTTGAATTTGGCAGTACCGTGACAAATCGTATACAGTCAATGTCATTTATGGTTGTCAAAGTTGAGGTGGGGACTAAACCGTTGATGCCATAACCATGACTATGAATAAGTAGTCGACCATGAGCAAATGGGGTATACAATGCATTTCCATTGGATATTGAAGGTGTAAAAAAACGGTGGGGGGGATTGTTTAACGGTTTCCATGTGAGCAAATCAACACCATCCAGAATTCTGACAAAACAAGAGTTCCATCTGAATCAACCACATAAATCTGAAATCACAGAACTGTCCAAACCGATCATATTGTTCCCCAATCCCACAACGAAAAAAACCTGGAGATCAAAATATTTCCCCATTAAGATCACCGAACCCAAAATTACAGCAACATGATCATGTTCCAAAGCGAAACGGTTCCCAAAAACTACCAGACGAAATTAAAGGGATAAGCTTTAAATTCCGTGATCAAATGCTTGAGCAACCCAGTCGACAGCACCATAAACAAATTTGGATAACCGCAAGAAAAGAAGAGTAATTTGAAAAGCCTTTTAGATTTTAGGTTTCCAAAGGTTAAGAAGAACAAGCATTATACACACCATTAGAGCATTCAAGATTGACTCTCAGATTCACTGGATGATATTATTTTCCCTTTTATGTCAAAAAAACTTCCATATGGTGACCACCTAAGCAAATCTATGTTTACTTAAGGCTTAGGTGAAGCAATGTCTTTCGTGGAGCCCTACTTTCATAGGCTTTTAAACCTTTGCTATTGTTTCTTTTGATTTTTCAGTGTTTGAAACATTTGCCTTTTGTATATCTAGCCAACGAGAAATACATGTCATATCACATAATAAAGCATACAAACATCATGATTACAGTGATTAGAACCATTAGCTTAACACATAGCACAAAATTAACTTCAGATAGATCATTCCGCAGTAACAAGCAAAACGTGTTTTTACATTCATATGACATATGTTTCTTATTCATAGAAAGCAGTAAATTCCTATGGTGTTACTTCTACTTCAACTTCTTTATTCTTGTTGCAATACTACTCTTAGACGCAGAGGGACCCTATCATCTTGTATTGCTCCCTAGCTATGGCCTTCAGGTCTTAGCGTGTTTTCTATCCTGTAGAAGATAAACCATTTAGTCCAGAATTAACATCTTTCTTAGGACGACAATGAAGTTGTGAAACGGTAATGGAGAAGTCCTATACGCTTGCTCTAATTTGTTAGGGACATACTCTTCCTTCCTAGAATTCTGTAAAGGATTATCCTAAACATTCCTGTGCAATCACATTTTTGGATTCTTGTGTGATGTAGGAACCGAGTTTGAAGTGACTGTTTGACAAAACATTTGTCTCATTAACCTTTGATTTTCAAGCTTAGTAATTCGTACACGTACCTTTTGGTGTGCCACTGGTCAGAAACTTATATTCAAAACACTGGCGTCATAGCTTAGCAATTTCATAGAACGATCATTTAATTTATGAAGCAAATAGTCAATTATTGTTTTTGTTTGAGCACGTTTCAACAGAAATAGAGTTCAAACAGGTTTTTTGTAGTGGTCTTAAGGTGAGCAATTTCCTTTTCATAATTCCGAACCTTAAACTCTACTTCTGACATTCTCATTTCAAGTTTTCACGAGACAAAGGATCAAGGGCATTATATATACATGGAGTATCCGTACTTTAACCCTTGAGATCTCCAACTGAGCTTTGACCCTTACGAAATAACGACTTGAAAAACTGATATCATTAAAAAGGAGAATGATATGCTAATCTTTGGAATGATAGGTACCAAAAAGTGTGAAGAATGCAAATAAGACAAAATTTTCGTACGATAAAGCATACAATGACATGCAACCAACGATCGAACGGTTGCAAGCTCAGTTAGTGAGATCTCAAGGGGTAATAGAACGGATACTCCATGTAATCAAATACCCTGAACCTTTGTCCTCAGAAACTGAGAAATGAAATGGTCGAATTAGATTTTCAGGTTCGGAAATTATGAAAAGTAAATTGCTCACCATAATACACAAACCAAAACCAGTTAGACCTAATCTTTGACACGTGCTCAAACAAAAACAATAATAGACTTCTTTGCAACACAAATTAACATGAATACGATCTATGAAAATGGCTAAGCTAGAGGCCCAGTTATTTGTATACAGTTTCGACCAAGTGGACGACCACCAAAGGATACGAGTACGAATACAAATGCTTGCAAATCATTAATTGAAAATATGTTACAAAGTGAGTGTCAAAACCAGTCACCTAATCAAACTCGTTCCTACATCACAAGAATCCAAAAATGTGATTGCCACAGAATGTTTAAGGATATCCTTTCAAGCCATCTAGGGAAGAAAATGTATGTCCCTAACAAATGTTCAGAGCAAGCGTTAGGGACAACGTCCAATTCACCGTTTCACAACCTCAGGTCGTCACTAAGAAAGATGTTTAATTCTGACTTAAATGGATTATCAACTACAGGAGTAGACAACACTAGCTAATACCAAAGGCCCACAGCTAGGAGCAATACAAAGATATCGATAAGGGACCCCCTCTGCTTCTAAGATTAGTTGCAACAAGAATAAATAAGTTGAAGTAGAATAACACAAAGGGAATTTACTGCATACTAAAATAATAAGAAACAAATGACATCTGAATGTAAACACGTTAAAGCTTTATACTCGTAATGATCAATCTGAAGTTATTTGTGCAATGTGTAAGCAACGTTTTTAATCACTTGCTAATCAATAGATGTATTGTATGCTTAAATATGAAATGACATGAATTCTCGTGCAAGAAACAAAAGGCAAATTTTTCAAACACAGAAAATCCAAAAAAAACAAAAAGCCAAATGTTAAAAAGCCTAAGAAAGTATGGGTCAACTAAAGACTGCTTCACTAAGCCTAAAAGACCTAGATTTGCCTAGGTGCACCAACTGGAAGATTTTTTTACATTAAAGGAAAAATAATCACATCCAGTGAATCTGAAGTCAATCTGACTGCTTCTAATGGTTGATAAAGCTTGCTACTCTAACCCTTTGGAACCTAAAACAAACGGTTTACCCAAATTCCACTTCTTTTCTAGGCAGGTATATCCAAATTTGTTTATGTGCGTCGACTCGGTTCTCCCAACAATGACCGGGAGATCTAAAGCTTCTCATTAATTTGCCTGTAAGTGTTTTGTGGGAGACGTATTCTCTCATGGAAATGTCATGTAGATGAAAATTGGGTTTCGTGATCTTCATGGGGAAATATATTGATCACCATGGTTTTTTTTCAGTTGAGGGCTTGGGTCAGCAATACTTTTCTCGGATGGACATTTCTGTGATTTCAGATTTAAGAGGTTTCTATCCATAAGGACTCTTGTTTGTCAGAAATCTTGATGGTTTGAATTGCTACCAAGGAAACCGATCAACAAACCTTTTACACCATCAATCTCCATGAAATTGGCCTTCTGTATCCCCAATATGCCTTCATGGCTCGAGCAACTTCTACCAATCAGGTTATGGCATCACGTTATCCCCCTCAAACTTTGACACCAGAATGACCTTGCCAGAAACGATCATGACACCTGTCTTCCAAAATCAAATATCACAAAGAACACCTATGTCCCACATTTTATCAAGGAAAAAGCAAAGGGCTTCTCACCCCACAAACCAGTTCTAAATACTAAAGCGTCTGTTAAACCTTCTTCATATGGATTTGTGTGGTCCAATGAGAATTGCTAGCATAAATTGTGAAAGCGATATGTTTTGTGATTGTGGACGAATTACTCACGTTACACTTGGGGTACATTAATCACATATCAAAAGAAAGAAGCACGCAGAAGTGATTAAAACCTTCCTGAAGCAATACTTTCCGTTCTTCAGACACCTGTCATCAACATAATAACCTATTAACGGCACAGAATAACAAAAATCAAACCCTTAAAAGAATACATTGAAAATGTTGCATCTCTCACCAGCGACTTCGTCCGAACACCTCAACAAAATGAGTAGTGGAACGAAGAAATCGACGTAGTTGAGGCTGCTAGAACAATGTTGAATTTTCTCTCTTGCACCGACAATCTTATGGCTGAAGCGATAGCTACTGCGTTCTACACTCAAAACCGCACCAAGCGATTCACCGTCTATATAAAACAAAACACCATACGAGTCTCCTAAACGGCAGAAAACCGGATATCTCCTTTCAACAAGTATTCGGTCTCTCTTTTATCCCAATAATGATCGAGAAGATATTTGGGAAGCATTGTGCAAAAAGTTGATATTGGTTTTTTCATTGGTGTTATTCTTCTTGAATCCTGATGCTTACAGGTTACCAACCGAAGGACAAAGAAAACATAGAGACAATGAAAAGTGACTTAGATGAGCTTTCAGCAATGGCTTTTAGACCAAGCAGTTTCAAACCCGTGGCATCAAAACATGACTAACATGACAAATCATTCAGTACACGAGCTTACCTAGTCTCCGTCAACAATAACAACTCAAAAACCAACTGAAAGGTGATCTGGATTTACTGTTTCGAAGCCAATGTATGATGATTTTATTGGTGGTCAACCAACATCCTGCACCAAGAACTGCTCCGGCTGCTCATGCACCTCAAGTTCTCAGACTCATCCGGCAACTACAACAACAACAGACACAACACCGACACCAATAATTGCATCCTCTCAAGCTACAGATTTTTCAAATACTTCACAGGATGTTGACCAGCTCGAAACACAACAACATGTTCAGCATCAACCCGCAACAATTTGCAGACAATGTTCTAAATGCTTATGTTTTCGATGCAAAAACGTTGTTGTAAAATCCCTTTGCTACTCCTAACCACAATATGATGTTGAATCTTCATCCTCACAATAAGTTGAACATCTCGAACATGCTTACTTTTAACAACCATACCCGCATGAATTTCAATGGACTAAGGATCAACCTTTGAACAAGATCGGAGAACCTCTCGACCAGTTTTTGACAATGAATCAACTGCGATCCGATTGTGACATGTGCAATGATACCATTAACAGGTAAGCACAGTGGAACCCAAGAATGACAAAGAGGCTATGACTACGGACCCTGCATGGAAATGAATCAATGCAAGAGGGAGCTTCTTCAGTTTAAGAAGGCTTGATGTAAATGTGTTAGATCCTCATCCGGATAACAAAAAACCTCTTACATTGAATGGTTTATTCAAAAACAACAAGATGAAGAGAACACGGTCCATCCTAAACAATTCTCGTCTGGTTTGAGAGGTACCGCAAAGAGGAAGGGAAAGATTTTGAAGAATCCTTCGCTCTATTGCTAGAATGGTAAGCTATCAGGATATTTTTTGTCATATGCTGCACACAAATCATTCACTTTGTTTCAAATGGACGTGAAAACAGCTTCTGCATGGTAACGACTCAAAAGAAGAACTTTACGTGTGCAACCTGAAGGTTTCATCGAAGCAGACCATACCAAGCCATGTCTTCAAGTTAAAGAAGGTACTCTATGGGTTAAAGCAGCACCAAGGCATGGTACGTATTAATTTTTTCCACTTTACTCCTACAAAATCACTTCAACAAAGCATAATTGATTCCAACGTTGTTTATAAGAACGCTTCGCGACGACATCTTAAGTTGGTAACAGGTCTATTTTTAAGATATTATCTATGGTTCAACACACCCTAGTATACCCCACCTAAGCCTAGTAAACCTAGATCTTGCCTTAGGTGGTCACCAACTGGAAGACTTTTTGACCTTAAAGGAAAAATAATCGCGTCCAGTGAATCTGAGAGTCAATCTGACTGCTCTAAAGGTGATAATGCATGTACTTCTAACCCTCAGGAACCTATCAACAAAAGGTTTCCAAGTTCAACTTTCTCTATGACAGGTTGTCAAAATTGGTTTGATACTCTGCTAATTCCATTGCTTTCCGAGTATAACCTGAAAGACAAAGAAGATCATGGAGACAATGAATGTGACACTTGATGAGTTTTCAGCAATGGTTTGCTATTAAATGACAGATAACAACCCGATCTTCAAATAAAAGGAAAATGTACGTGTCAGTGCGTTTATCCTTAACAACGAAAAGAGAAATCTTTTCGGTCTTGAGCTAGTATCAAACATTCAAAGTTTGTTAGCTCAAGTCAATGGTTTATTATTAAATGTCAGATAATAACCCGTTCTTCAAAGAAAAGGAAAATGTACGCTTCAGTGCATTTATCCTTAACAACGAAAAGAGAAATCTTTTCGGTCTTGAGCTACTTTCGAAACATTCAATGTTTGTTAGCTCAAGTCAATGGCTTGTAATCAAATGTCAGATTGCAACCCGTTCTTCAAAGAAAAAGGGAGTGTACGCTTCAGTGCGCTTTACCTTAAAAAGAAGAGAAATCTTCTTGTTTTCACTTCAGTAGATATGATAGTCATGACGTCGATGGTAGAGTTGGAAAGTCTATTCGGTCATTTGTTCGACGAATTATCAAATGGAGAAAATCAAGTTGTTTCAAAGTCTTCCGATGTTACTACTGCTGATGCATTCGATAAACGTCAACAACAACAAGATTCAACTTCATCTACTTCAACTCTAGCAACAACTATCACTGCTGATGGAAACTTCGACTTGTAAATATTTTTGATCTTTCTCTTTATTTTGATTTATAAAACCAAGAAAAACAAAATATAAAAATATAAAACCTATAAAAACAAAATACAAAATCAAAAAATTTCAAAAATACAAAAAGAATCTTCTCCGACATGTCTCTCGACAATCGATAACATTTGCGCACCTAGAAATGTTGATTAATATTAACACAGGTGAATAAATGAAGTTCGAGCGAGAGTTTCAAATGCTTTCAAAACATGTCCTTTCATTTTTTCTCTACGACTTCTAAGTAAATGTCAGCTTAGGACTCGGTCTCCAAAGAAAGGAAAATGTTCATTTATGTACATTTATCCTAAACAACGGGAAGCTCATATCTTCTCGGTCTTGAGCAAAGTCATATAAACATTCAAAGTTTTGAATGCTCAAGAGAAGTTTTTAAGGAAAATGATGGTAAATCAAGAAATCTCACATATTTTCCTGTTGAGCACAATTTTCAAGAATTCTCAAAAAGAAAATTTCAATTCTTCAAAATGTGGCTCAACAAACTCCCACTCAAGAGTTCAATCTATTCTATAATTGAGGGGGAGTATATTAATAATTCAGTTCTGCATGCACTCCTGTTCTCCTCCATACTTTGTTAGGCTCATGGGTAAATTCCGGACAATAATTTGTTTTTAATTCAGTTTCTAATTGTCAAAAATTGAAACACATATCAATTTTTGAGGGAGAATAGTGATTAAAAGTGATTCAATACGGATTAATAACGATACGATCTTCAAGCTATAAGTGCGTTCCTAAACCTCGGCACGTGCAAAACTCTTTCATAATATGGGTGCATATGTGTAGGGAGCTTTTTGTAACTCTGAAACAGCTCAATTGTCTCATATGATTTCTCAGAATACTTGATTGATTTTTCATCAAATGGTTTTTATGGATCTTCATGGCAATATCTCAAGACCAGACCAACCCGTATTTCTCAGGGAGTTCTAAGGC
The DNA here is from genome assembly GCA_026074375.1 of Tanacetum coccineum. Classification (NCBI taxonomy): domain Eukaryota; kingdom Viridiplantae; phylum Streptophyta; class Magnoliopsida; order Asterales; family Asteraceae; genus Tanacetum; species Tanacetum coccineum. The sequence continues at coordinate 11,459 of BQNB010048323.1, read as the reverse complement.
GGTTAATGTTAGGTATATTTCGTATCCATGATCCACCAGAACCAGAGGGATCCTGCCCCAGAACACACCATTAGAATAGAGTAGAATCCTAGTATGATTGAAAAAAAAAGGAGTAAAGTGAGAATAAGGGAATAGTGCCACTGAGATTGGAGCTAGTGCTGGAATAAACCCAACAAGGTACTAGTCATGAAAGTTCTCGGAAAGCACTGAAGGAGGGTTGAAGAATGAAAAAGAAATTGTAAGGGATAAAAGGTGAAAAGAAAGAAGCCCTCCATGACAACCTTAGGCAGAAACCGTGTCAATGCATAATCTATCGGTAAACACAAAGATGATTCCGATATTGAAGACAAGTCATCATGGACCCAGTGATGCAATGCACAACCCTCCCTAGCCACTATCAGAATCTCCTCAAAAGATTTATGTTTCATTTCTCACGGAGTTCACTCACTTTTCAATCGACTTTCTCATTTTCGAGGATCGTTGATATTGATAAGGTGGCAAGTTCCGCACCAGCCTCCTTACCAAATAACAAATGTTCCTTAAGAGTCCTAGACCAACGAGATCCATCAAAAATCTCACTAGACACAATTCCTAATAATACAAAATGTTTGTACATCATTATACAACAGTTGGTATCTTAAGCCTACGCATTATCCTTGTGATAATTGCCAGAAACATCAGTGATACTCTTTAGTTATTCACCCAGTGTAAGATGGAAATCCTTCTTAGCCAACATCAAACACAGCTCTTGGTAGTGACTGTCGAGATTCTTTATTAATCAAACTTGTGTCAACTGGAAAGAGACCGATGGTGAGATTCTACATGAATCAAACTTTTCCAGAATTTGAATTGACGACTCATAAGAAAGGTAGTAACTACTGATTCACTCTTACCGTGTTTCTGCTTTGAGATGCACCGGTAACGAGAACGGCTAGTGCAGCTGCGAAACCCTGTCAATGAGATTCTTTTGGAATCCTACCTATCACTAGGCAGTATTTTATACTGATAAACGGAGGAACCGTGGGTATTGCACACCATATTCGACGAAATGATAAAGAAACTTTCGTCCATATATGTTTATCTCTAACCTAATTACTGCAGGTTTTTCCTGACGATAGATAGCTTCTATACCAGACGAGTCAAATTCAAGACCTCATCTTAATACACAAAGAGTAATACATGATGAAAGCTCAAACTATCAAAGTCTTCCTCATCTCTGATGAACAAGCACTTCCTCATAAGAACATTTTAGGTACAAGTAATCAATGGTAAAAAAAAAAGAAAATGTTGAGGGAGATTGTCTAGCAAGCTTTCAGATCTTGAGCATAGGGTAGACACACAAGATCGCAAAAGCGGTATAAAAGATTCAAGATAAAGATTTAGATAATCTCAGTAGTCAAAGACAAATCAAGCCAAAGACCACGATATCAGTATTTTGTCAAAGTATATCAATTAAAGATCAAGATCCAAGAGTCACAAGCATGCAAAAGGATCTTCATAAGGAATTCCCAAGAATACGAAGGCCTCCAAGACTCAAGACGTCACAAGAAGGATCCTCAATTTGAATGACACCCCTTATGGGGAGATTTTGGTTTAGCCGTGTATTTTATTAAAAGTGATGTCATTAAATATCCCGAGCCTTGTAGAATAAAACGTATTTAACGGGAATTTAGTAAGCTAGTTGGGCCTAGTTGTCGGGCTCAAGCCCATTTGTTCTAATGAACCCGCCAACACAAGCCTACAAGAAAATAGTCCATCTTGTAGCTATTTAAGCCCTCTCCAAAGTGTGAAAGGGTGTTGCTCCTCATTTTTCTTGTGTGAATCAAGAACCATTTTCTCTTTATACTTTCTCTCTCTAAAATCTATTTTTCTTATTTTTGTGTTGGAGGTGATGAAATGATATCCTAACAGATTTGATCCAAGATTTTTATACTTCTAACTAAATCAACCCTAAATCTATCGTAAAAACATAAACTTTAACATTTTTATCACCAAACATTTTCCACTTTTTGTTATGAGTTTTTGATAGATTTCTTCAAAAACAAAAAATAAGCTAATGACTAGATAACCTAGATGATTAAAAGACTAAAATAAGCTGTTTTAAACCTACAAATAAGCTAGAACATCAAAAGTATAAAAAGCTTAAAAACAAAATATCAAACCGTGGCTAGAAATGTAAAAAATGGTGCCTTTTTTTTAAAGACTACGACTCAAAAACTTCTAAAACCCCTTGGCGATTGATACCACATGTTATCCCACTAACTTAAGATCCAAACACAACAATAATCTATACCAATAAGCTTAATCCATACGAAATAAGGTAGAAGAAAAGTAAAAAAGGAAAGTGAAGAATATTAGATTAGGAAGAAGAGAGTTTGGTGAGTTACACACACATACAAGAAAGTAAATGTAACCAACACCCTCTCCATATGTGGAGAGGGTTATATTTATAGTCATCATACCCTAGATGGCGTATGGACTCTTCTACTTGGGCAGGGCTTGGCTTATGTTGGGCTTTAGCCCAAAACATGGACAATATTAGCTTAAATTACATGCCCGTTGAACTCGACTAGCCTATTACGTTACAAGACTAATTATTACAAAGATGATAGACGACATTCTTGTTCGACTTATATAAAAATAAGGCTAACTTGAACACATTCTCGTGAATGAGTTCTTCCCAACACTTCATGTCTTGGTTCACTTCTTTGGTGAGGACTTGATTTGGTGAAAGAACAACATTTTTACTTTTAATAGTACGATTAGACTCAACACGTTCAAATCAAAGAAATCAATGAATTTCGTTAGGAGTTGGTAATTCGGGGTGATAAGGTCCTTCGGGTTCTTGAAAAATCAATAGTGATGAAAGACCTCATTCGTCTGTAAAAACACTTTGACCAATGTATGGGATGCGAAGGATTGACCAGAATTACGCAAGTGAGAGAGTGATGAATTCGTGTTGGATCATGAAAGAAACGAGAAGATGAACGGACTCATTTGTTTGGAGTGTGACTTGACTATAAAAATCTAAAATGAATCGATGAACATTTGGTTTATTTATCTCGTAAAGACAATTAAAACCAATGTTTGTAAACATACGTTCAATATAGTTGGATTTATAGTAGAGTTCATCAATGACCCGACCCTCATGAATACATCGGTTTTCGATTGGTTTATAAAACATAGCAATAGTGGGGGATATGCCGGTTGTCTCGGTTACTTTAGGAATGCAGGAACGAGTGATACCTCCTTTAGAAAGGTCCTTCTATGCCAAAGTTTAGATTCATCAGATGTGAATTTTGCAAAAAGGCAAGTTAAACCTCCTTTAGAAACTATGTTCTTTAAATCAACACTATACATATTGTTCTTTCTAGGAACTCTAAGTAAAACTTGACTTTTATCAATTAACTTAAAGTTTGGAGATAAAACAATACATTCAGTATTATTAAAAAGAACACTATTCTTTTTGTCACACATTTGTGAGACACTAAAGAGATTAAACTTTAACTCTCTCACAAAATATACATTTTCAAAATCTAGATTACCAGTTTTAATGGAACTTTTTCATGTGATTTTCCCTCGTTTGGGGTTCCCTCCAAAAGCAACATATCCTCCATCTATCTCTTCATAGTCTGTAAGACAGGACATGTTCCCTGTCATGTGCCTTGATTATCCACTATCAATCCCTCATTGATCCTGTAAATCTATTTGTGCATTGCCCTGCACATTAGATAAGAAAATCAGTTTCTTTTGGGGACCCAAGCCATCACTGACTTAGATCTGCCTTGTGCATCAATATAATTAAACTTTTTTAGGGTGATTGATACACTGTTGTGTTTAGAAACATAGTCTAAAACTTTATGCTTTGGTTTCTAAACCCAACAAGTTGAGGCCTTAACAACATTAAAATTATTTCTCTTAACAGCATTAACTACTGCTTTTGGCCTAGCAGTATTAAATTTTTTACCCCTAACACTATTAACCCTTTGATTAATATTATTGTTTTTAAAAGATGTGTTCTTATAAATGGGCCTCTTAATAGTTGAACGTGCTGTTTTAGAAAGATATGACATTGGTCTAGCAGCATTCACGGTTGTTTTTGAGTGAGCAGCATTAACTTGTCTAGTAGTATTAACCAATATTGCAGTTTTTGAAATATTTTATCTAGCAGTATTAATTGATACTAAACCAGACTTCATTAGTACTGTTCTTGAAACCAAGTTCTTTTTAGCACATGGGTGAGTCTTTTTAGCAAAGTTTTGATGATTCACCATTTGAGCATTGTTCCAAACAGGTTTTACCATCCTTTGATTTTTTGAAACTATTTTTGATGGTAATTGCAATCAACCTGCAAATGATCAAAGCTTCCACACACATAACAGGCCTTATTAAACATCTCAAAATTGCTTTCTAGTTTTTGAGACATCATATTTTTCTAATTTCTTTAATTGCCTCTTGGACTATGAGTGTTTTGCATATGTTGCTCAAGTTGTTTAACAGTTTTCCTAGCAGTTTTTTGTTGTTGTTTAGATTTGACAAACTCTTTCTTAACAATACTAGGCCTAACTATTTTCTTTTCAGTTTTAGGCTGAGACACATCCTCTTCCTCATCAGCTGTGTAGGATCCCGTTTAACACTTCATAACACGAATCAATCACGGATCAAGAACTAAAAAGGAGAAAGAAAGAGTTGTTCTAGAGAGAGAGTTTAGAGAGAGAGAGATGAGAGAAAAGAGAAATGGAATTATATTTGAAAATGAACAACTAGCTTTTTCTAAATAAGAAAAAGCTTATATACCCCGTCACGTTAAAGGTACGCGCGGGATATTT
>BQNB010048322.1:0-42623 GCA_026074375.1 Tanacetum coccineum | reverse complement strand
AAAAGATAAAGAAAAGGGAGAAAAAGAAAGAAACTAAGATTGACTGGGAAGAATTAAGGAAATCTTATTGAAAAATTGGAGAAAAAGAAGTTAATGAGAAATACAAGGATGCGGTTGATAGGGATGAAGTTAGGCGTTGCCTAGTTAAAGAACTTTCTAAAATCATAATTGATCGAGGAATGCAAAAAAAGCTAGCTAAAAGGATAAAAGTATGTAACTTATTTACCTAGTGTTTAGATTTTATTAAAATTGTTGTCAGCTTACAAAAATGTACTTTTGTTGACTTTTCAGGCGGACTTATTAGATAGAATATATAAAGAACATGGAAGTCTCGATCTTGAGTGTGGTGGAACATTCCTTAACCACCATTGCATCAAGTAATTCTCATTTAACTGCATCCCAATGAAAATGCAATAAGACAAGCGTATTTGAATATGTGCATTTAGAGAAGGAAAGAACATGGTGGAATTCGGGTGCAGATGACAGCAAATGCAACATCTGTCACGTGATCCTAGTTATTACTAATATTATCTGCTTACGTAGTTTAAAATCAATTTTAATGGTTAATGTAAATGTTTACACAAAAGAAGGTATCACTGTGGTTCTGGATTTGGTTAGAATCAGTTATGGGTGAATAGGTTAATTTGGGGTATAATTTTTTCTAACGGGTCAGATGGGTAGAATTATAACAAAATAGATTAGAAAGGGAACGAGTCAATTGGGTCGGAACTCGAAATTCGTTCGAAGCATATTCAAAATGCATAAAACCTCAATCGTTTTGTATTATTGAGATATCAGGCGTACAAGTTTACCATGTGACACAAACCCACTCTCACCCGTTACCAGACCTACCCATTTGCCACATTTAATCGTGCCCTTGTTTAAGCAAAAGAAGCAAGGCCATCCTAGTTAAGATCAAAATAAGAGTATTCATGAGCTTATTTCATATATCAAGTATCTTTTACCTGAAAAAGTTGGATATTGGTAAAATCGGTAAAATTAATGCTCCGTTTTTTCGTATCCTTGCCAGTGGCTGCAACTGAAGAACTGGTGCCCCATTTGCAAGGCGTCACCAAAACCTTCGTCATCATCCTCTCCTGCTTAGAAAGTTAGATGGTACATATCCTGTTTACTTTTCTTTTCTTGTCAAACGTACATACATAGATGGTGGTTTATTTTTGTTGAATCAAGCACTTGATGATATGTTCTAAAAATATGATGAAGTCAGACATTTTACTGCATCCCAATCAACTTCATCCTTGTAATTCTCATTGACTTCTTTTTCTCCAATTTCGTAATAAGATTTCCTTAATTCTTCCTAGTCAATCTCGGTTTCTTTCTTTTTCTCCCTTTTCTTTATCTTTTCTCTTGTAATTCTCATTTACTTCTTTTTCTCCAATTTCGCAATAAGATTTCCTTTGGTTCGAGAGGCATCAAGACATGAAGTACTTGCGACTGATTCTTGGCTACTTGCGAACTCATTATGAAAACAAACTTCTTTGTTCCTGATTTTGGGCGAGAATCTTGCAGCTACTGACATGAAAGCATAGCTGAAGAAAAAGTAAACATTGTTACGCAAAACTTTATGTCCGAGATTGCACCAGATAACTTGATAACTAAAAAGCTGTGCAAATTGTTATTAGAATATGGAAGTTTGGATTAAATTTAGTCATGGCGAGAAATGGTTGTTTATCATTTTCAGAAGTGTTTACACTCCCAAACACAAAGCAAAAGATGGTGGGAGTAAAAGTATCGGAACATGACCTTACCAGAAACGAACGTATCGGGGCCCACTCTCACATCCGCGGCCTTGGTCTCGACTCTGCTCTTGAACCACGCACCGTTTTTGAAGGCATGGTTGGTCAGACCCAGGCACGTAAAGCCGCTGGAGTCATCGTCCATGGTCAAAGAAGGCAAGATTGCCGGTCGAGCCGTGCTTTTAGCTGGCCAACCTGGTACTGGCAAAACTGCAATTGCAATGGGCATGGCTAAATCCATCGGTCTCGAAACACCTTTTCAATGCTTGCATGTAGCGAATTGTTTTCGTTAGAGATGTCTAAGACTGAGGCATTTATGCAAGCTTTTAGGAAAGCTATTGGTGTAAGGATTAAGGAAGAGACTGAGGTTATAGAAGGTGAAGTTGTTGAGATTCAGATTGATCGTCCTGCGGTTGCTGGAGCAGCGTCGAAAATGGGGAAGCTGACGTTGAAAACAACTGAGATGGAGACTGTGTGTGATCTTGGTGCTAAGATGATTGAGGCTTTAGGGAAGGATAAAATGCAGAGTGGCGATGTCATTGCTATTGACAAGGCGTCTGGGAAGATTACTAAACATGGGAGGTCGTTTTCTAGGTCTAGAGATTATGATGCAATGGGACCGCAGATGAAGTTCGTCCAGTGTGCGGATGGACAGTTGCAGAAGAGGAAAGAAGTTGTGCATTGTGTCACTCTTCATGAAATTGATGTTATCAATAGCAGGTACCCTTTCCCATCTCGCTAGTATGCTTGGAACTTGATGTTATGTTTTCATATGTTAGGGTATTTATCCCGCAGTTAGTCCATTCTAGACTCTGCCTGCAATTATCCTAGTGGCTACAGAGGCGTTATCTATGTTTGGGGCTCATGAGTAGTGTATTAAGGTTAGAACTGTGTTTGATTATAAATGTTCCTATATATAATGGTATATATGACAATTTTTTCATTAATTTGGTATGACGCCTTCAACACGTGACTTGAAATTATAAATTGCACTGATTTGAAATCTAAAGACTCTTCTTTGCTAGGAACAAGAATGCCATTTTCTCTAAGTCATGACTGGTGCTTCTCTTTCTTGATTGCACATTGCATTAGGGTGTTTATGTTCTTTACCTTATTTTGTAGAGGCTCACTTTTTTTTTCCGGGTAAATATAACTGATAAGAGCATAGATGCCCATTCTCAAAGGTACATAATGTTTGATTGAAATTAGGAATTTTTGATTAATTTCTTTACGGTTAGGATGCTTTGAAGTTAGATGCCTCATTTGGGCTTCGAGGAATATGCATTAGGTGGAACTTTTGATGTGCATGGCTGGAACAGTTGTTGTTAGACACAAAGTTGGTCTTTTTGTGCAATTGTCGGTAGGTTCTATTGTATGGGGCAGGGGGAGTAAGTGCACTTTTGTCAAAGTAACTATGGTACTTGATCTTTCTGAAAAGTTAATTATATATGTTATGAAATCCAGAACACAGGGTTTTCTTGCTCTTTTCACTGGTGACATTGGAGAAATACAAGCTGAAGTGTGGGAACAGATCGATACAAAGGTTGAAGAGTGGCGAGAAGAAGGAAAGGCAGAGATCATTCCTGCTGTTCTGTTCATAGATGAAGTCCACATTCTTGATATCGAGTGTTTTTCATTCCTGAACCGTGCCTCAGAAAACGACATGGCACTGGACGTAGCGCGATAGGCATTATTGAAGGTATTGAATCCCCTATATGAAACTACTGTAAGTGATTCTCATTTAGTGGCTAATAGGATCACCAGATCACACGTGCCAATGTCTCAATGATTAAAATTAAGCTGTTTTATGCAGCACAATGCCAGAATTGCACAAGAAAATCAAATGGAGCCATGGGATGAAAGATAGACAATGAATGGTGGTTCACATGCTCAGGTTGGTAGTGATTATCCTCTTTCATTGAAAAGAGAATCAGTTTTTCTTGACCGTTTGCTCCAACGTGTGTCACGAGTTTCTTCATCTGGACTTCCGTTTTATGGACGTGCTCATGAGTTACCCACAACACACTCTCCTGCGCTTGGTATTGATAGTAGCTCTTTTGTTACTCAGGTCAATACCCTAATAGCTACTTATTGTAACTCTTAAAATTTTAAAGGTAACAAAATGGGTGGGTCTGGCAGGTTAATGGGTTTCGGTCAAAATAATTTAAATTTTAGCACGAGCAGAAACACGTCCTGTATAGGGTGGGTCAGTAATTATGGACTACATTATTGCAGAATTACAACTATCCACCGTTTGGTGGACTTGATACGACTGACCCACATTTTTACACTGGAAGTAAATTTCAAATGTTAGTAATCTGAAAGTGTATCAGTGGCTGTAATAATAATGATAAAAGATTCAACATAATTTATCCCGGAATAAGGTTCTGAGTCGCCTGCATTGAAATTTAGTTATCTATTTTTTACATTTATGATAATGGCTGTTTTGTAATGAAAGAACGTCTTTGGATGGTTGGTGTTGCTTTTTGATGTTCTTAAGAATCATAGATTATCTGCAACTAAAAGCTAAATTCTGTTTCAAAACAGTTGATGACTTTTGTTTATGACAACCGGATAATAGAAAATATTTTGTTTACAGATTTTGTAATATTTGGAAGGATCATTCGTAGCTAAAGAGTTAATTTGTTAAATTTGTAACTTTGGATAGGTTGTATTTATCTCGTGTTATCCTACCCATGAAAATTGTGCTTTATATATCTAGAACAATTTGTAGGTTATAAGTCGTACCAAGAGGGTGATGCAGTACTAACTTTTGAAATCATTTTGAGATATAGCAAATAGAATATTGTAGCCAGTATAAACTGAAGCTATGGTATGCATTTGTGGTTTCGTGATTTGTTAGAGTTGATTGACAAGAAAGTCCCTGGCTTAGTCACCGAAACAGCTTTTTTAGGCCAATATGGAGCAAATTCTGTGTATATACAGAGAGAGTGTCAGGGCTCAAGTTACTCAGGGAGTGCTTGGGTAAAGATTTTAAGAAATGGGTAACCAGTAACGATATGAAAAATAGTGTTTGGTTAACTGCAATACAATCGATCACTATCCAGTATTAGCTAATAATTCATTACCCACTTTCCTCTTCTTAATCTTCCAAACCGTCATGCCATGACTTTTTTTTATTTCATTTCTAATTTTTGTAGCAATCATTTTTAACATATATATATTCTAGTATATAACAACGAATACTTTCACTTTTCAGAAATGTTATTTCAGATCGCTGCATGTATGTCAATACTCATGTTTCATTCCCCATAGTTCGTATGGATGACTCAAAACCAATTCGAGTAATTTAAGTTCGTATGACCATCTATCCTACTTGCCACTCAGATATTTATTTTGTAGGAACTCTCTAAATCTCATGCTCACTCGATTCAAGAAAACACAAGAAATCTGCTTCCCGCTTTGAAGTCATTGTAGAAAGCTATTACAAGGTTAAACCAAGACTTAGCAAATACATGCTCTTCCAACGCATGAATAAGCTTACTAACAGCTGTTGTTATGTAAATTTGAAATAGAAATTTCGCTACAAATATTCGTGTATGTTTTGGATTATGCTATATTGGTTATCAAGCCGTGTTTTTTAACCCGTCCAAGTAGCAACCGATACAAAACGAACCGACCAAATTCGTCGATTTCAAACACCCCGCAACGAAGTGCGGGCTTAAAAACTCGTTGGGTAACAAAATTTGTAGAACAAACAGATGGTGTGCGAACATATTCTATTGATACTCAAAGATCAACCAATTTAGTTCTCCATGTTCTATCGAGCAAGTTCTCCACACACTATATATAGCTAACAAACAACCACAGCTTCTAGTTCTAGATGAACAAAACAATTGGCTCGCCAAAGACATCCTCATATTGATTTGTAAATTTTGTTGTACCAAATTTTTAACCGCCATACTTTTGTCACTCATCATCCTATCGTCTTGTGCAACCTTTAAAGGGCGTGTTGATCTAGAATCAGTAGACCCATATATGGGCGCTGACACATTCGCAATTGTGCTTCCTATAAAGGTTTCAGACACTTGAATCCCTTTATCAATCCTTAAAATCTCTAAAATCCGTGAAGCTTGACTCGAGGAGGGCAGATGAGACCTTGACTCGATCATGGCATGTCTATATCTATACGACTTATGAGCCATCACCATTGATGTGGTATCATTTTATACACTTTTTCAGAGTCATTTAACCCCCAAAATCATGCAAATATCCCCAAATATTATACTTAATCGTTTCTTTTTTATATTTTAGCATTTGGGAAGCATTTGGAGGAAAAACACGTGACGGGACGATGAAACAAGAGTTGGTTTTATAGTGCGTGGAGACAGCGTCATTCTGCGACGTCGTCAGGAGCGAAGGGTGATGACGTCATGACGACTTGTGATGCCATCGCAGTAACCGACTCAAAAAAAGCCTTTAGAAGATTCGTCGGGCTGACGGCGTCAGGATTTGTTGCGAGACCGTCAGACCCTATTTTCTATATATACAAACCCTATTTTTCATATTTTAAAAAGGAAAAACGTAGAGTATCATGGGAGATCTTTGTAGCAGCCATTGTGGTCGAATTTTAGGGTTTTTAAACCCTTTTGTACTCACTCATACTCAATGTTTAATTGTAGTGAAGTTCTTTTACCCTTTTAATTATTCAATATGTCTATATGTTATTTGATTAATTGTTCTTCGCTTTAAATTAACATGCTTGGCTAAATCTAATTGTGTTTGCTTATGATTGCATGAAACCTAATTGTTAGATCTTTTATTATTGCTTCTTATTAATGGTGTGTGCATTAGGCTTTAAAAAACTAGCTATTAAATTGCATAGCATAGACGTCTAGGGAAACGCGGCTAGGTTAGAGGATAGCTTTGATTAGATCTTCATATCTAGATCACCTTTGGGTGGTTTCCGAGTTAAGTGTTCGAATTAATAAACACTTACACATTACATTAAACAGGGTGACGAATAATAAAATATGAGAAGACAACTAGGGTGTAGTGCATGATTAGGTAAACACGTTTGTTTAACCATATGAGTTTTTCCCACCACTTTTACATTTCTTGCATAATTAGGAGTAGTTTATTATAGTAGTTTAATCAAACCCCCTCTTAAAACCCAAGCTTTACTTGCTTTCAAAAAACATAAAAATAAAAAAGAATCTTCCTTAAACCCTTAGACCCTAGTGAACATACAATTCGAGTCTTGCCTATACTACACTAAAACAATTAGATACACTGCCTAGGAGTGTTGTAAAACTTCTGCGTTGCAACCCACCGCAGTAAGTTTTTGGCACCGCTACCGGAGAATAGTCTAGGTTTCGGATTCTATCCAGCTTAGGTCTACTCACAAGATTCCTATAAAGCGATATTTTCTTTTTCTTTTTAGTGTAGCTTTCTCGTATTCTATCTTTTCTTTGTGTTATTTGTTTTGTGGTTTAATTTAATTGTTACACTCTTCGTTATGGAGAACACAAATCCATTTGTACCCGCCCCACCAAATAGACTCCACGATAGGATTACCCAAGACCCAAGATCTCAATGAGCTTCGTGCAATATCAGCCATGATTGATTCTCGTCTTGAGAATATCGACCACACGCAAGTGTAGGGGGTAATAAAAGCCTTAAAACACTTCTTTCATTTGCATTTTCTTTGCTGTTAAAAAGATGTGTAATATATCTAAACATAGTTTAGGTTGGTAATTTTGGCCCAAAAAATTTATGGCATATATCGGTGAAACTGTAGTATTAGAAGCGTCTCATGGATATGCGTTATATGACTAGCACAAAAACCCTACCACTAAAAAATTCCACCGCCAAATAATGTGAGATTCGCCCTTAGATCTTTAGGAATAAATGCATTCATTTGTAATACTTATGAGAGTGTACTCATAGTATTATAGATTCTAGAACTTGATTTAGCGATTCATCCCGACACTGCTAGTGAGATCATTTTTAGTGCAAGATACCCCTAGTACACCCCTCTGAGCCTATCCTTTTCACAGTTCTCATAATTTTTTGGTGGATTCTGGTTTATTAATGAAGAACATTGTTTACACCCCACCAAAATGTTACACCCAAATCGCCTTAGCCTTCCTTGTATGTACTCATTTTTAGTACATTATTGTTATCACATTTTGGTTCAAACCCTAGTTAATTGTTTACCTCATTACATGGTTGCTAAGTCAAGTCTATTGTTAGTGTATATACTTTGGGACGATTGAGATTTATGGCAGTTTCTTATTATATGAAGAAACGGGGAATAAAGTAAAATTATTACCCTCATACATGTTTAACATACTCCATGTTTATTAATCCTTCCCAATTCGGGACATCATTGAGAAGGGGTGCAACTATAAGCCCCGAGTCATGTATAATTGATGTGTTATTAAAGTTTTAAATTTATAAGACTAGTTTTATCTGATTTTCCAACTAACACACGGGGAAAGTATAAACCCTCGTTTATAGTATAGATTTTAGGGTAAGACCAGGTCATTCCACAGGGATTGATGATTCAAAGAAAAGTCAGAGATTTTGCAAAAATGTATCTTTACGATTTGTCACGAATCTAAAGATAAACAAAAACACGGATTTCAAGATTATAAAATAAATATTTATTTGGGAGACAAGAGTAATGGAGGATAAACTTGGGGTGATAATAAGTTCATGAATTTAAGTATAATCGGATAGATGAACGGGTAGTTTATTTAAAAGATTATCTATTTGACATAATAAAGAATCCTTTCGGCCTTTAATCTTGATTATGAAAAATGCTTTAAGAACGATTCGCGTTTGGAAATAACAAATATAAACTTTCTCAACCAAGTTCATTACACATGAGGGTAATCATTAAACATTCATATACTTTGGATGATGAGCATTTTATTAGCTAATTCACACAAAGCTAATACGAAGTCGGAGCCTTTCGACCTATATCCGAGCTAAGTGAGTGATCAAATAATGATCAAGGATCCAAGTATCTAAACATCAAGTTCATATTTATCATTTACCAAAATCATTAGTCATCGAAGTTTAATCCATATTACTCCATAAGTCCCAAATAAATATGATAAAACTACTACATAGCAAGAACAAGGAAACACATAATAATCATAATAAACTCAGTAAACATCATAATGTAGAATAGAAACAAGCTTATACCAACTTCAAGAGCAAAGATTAGTGATTTCACACGAATTCTTCAAGAACTTTTATTATATTCAAGTACAAAACCGAGAAACTAACAACGATTCTGTCACAATTGTTAATAGCCTCGAAATTAGTTCATTAATACTCTATAAAAAACTGATTACAACCAAGAATTGGATGAACTTATGAAGAAGTTCACTCCAAACTCTTCCAAATTTCTCCTAGAGAGAATTTCTTCCTTTGTTGTGAATAAGATTGATGTTCTGTGTTGTAAAACTCCTAAATTCGGCCTCTATTTATAGCCTCTAGTCAGTTGAGGGAAATAAGGCAAGCGAAAAGCCATGTATTCAATGCCTCTCTTTATGATTTCGAGTTAATGCAGGCCAAAGTGCGCCGCACATTATAAAATGTGCGCCTTACTTCACCGTAATTTTTATTTCTCTCTCCCCGCTCGCAAGTACGCAACACTTTATAAATTGTGCGCCGCACTTGCTATTTTTCATTTAATACTTTCTTTAATTTACTTGTAAGTCCATCCTTAACGCCCGTTAGTACTTTTAACGGATATCATTGGTCTTTTTTTCCTTTTCGTGATCTTTGATCCTGAAACACACTTTACTCAAATAAGCAACTAAACATAAAATATTTCATGCATTAACATATCTATTTCACACATTTTTGAGGGATATTTTATGTATATTTGGAGCATTATCAAATCCCCCCATACTTAGCTATTGCTTGCCCTCAAGCAATCCAAGCAAAAATAACGCGATAAAGAAACTCACGAATTTTTATAGATAAGTTTGATTCATACTCAATTTAGTGAAGTGGATAGTATTTGGAAGTCACTCATACACATAGTCATGAAATGTTCAAATTACCATAGGCTTTTACAAGAAACTAAACTGCACCGATATGGCATAAGCACGAGACATAAACATCTTGAGAGAGGTAATTTATTTAGTTATATTATTGGTTTTATATTTTTCAAAAAAGGTTTATAATAAAATCATAATCCACCTTATCCGTAAATTTAACAACTTCCTGTTCCCTTTCTTTTCCTTTTGGCTTACTTTTCCCTTATTATTTCATTTTTTAGTTGGTTTGGGGGATACTTGCTTTCCCCCATACTTAGGAAAAGCATACTACTTCAAATGAACTTAGAAGTTTTCAACCTTCGCACTTTACTGTAATAGCGATACCAACATTTACACGCTTCAATTCGTACGGATAAAGTTTCAAATAACTTAATTAAACAGATTTTTTGAACAAACTTATGTATACTTATATTTATATTTTTATCACCTCTTAATCAGTTTGATGTCTATAACACGCGAGCGTGATCTCACTGCTTTCTCAAAAAGATTTTAAGCACAAGTTCTAGAATTGACAAATCACAGGCACACTCATAAAATTTTAAATTGATACCAATGCTCCAGAGTAGGCGACAAACTACAAATACATAGCCAT
The DNA here is from genome assembly GCA_026074375.1 of Tanacetum coccineum. Lineage (NCBI taxonomy): Eukaryota > Viridiplantae > Streptophyta > Magnoliopsida > Asterales > Asteraceae > Tanacetum > Tanacetum coccineum. The sequence continues at coordinate 32,232 of BQNB010048322.1, read as the reverse complement.
AACGACGGATGAGACACTTGCAATTGCATTCAAACCTTTACTCGAGAAAGCAAGATAAAGAGATAAGAGAAAGAACGATCAAACCAAGACACCAAGATTTATAGTGGTTCGGCTACGAAGCTCTTCTTCGCCCTACTCCACTCCCCGAGTATCCGACTCGAGATTTCACTATGTCAACAAGCTCCCTTCAGGCGGAGAAAACCGTTTACACATCACTTACGTTATTTTCCGACACTAAGCTTAATGTCGAGTCCTAATCTTAGCTAGAACCAATCTACCTCTTCACAAGCACTACACAATCACAAGATCTACACTATTGGATTTACACACTGTCTGATTTATACAATCACACAAGATAATCAAAATAGAGTTTTGATATTTTGATTCTTAGAAGAAGAGAGAAGAAATCACTACTACTGTAGCACAGCTTATTTAGCTTATTTTTTGCTTATTAATGTCTTTTTATGCTTATTAGTGTTACTTAATGTCTAAGTATGTTTTTAATGCTCTTTACTTCATTTTCATTCAAGTTGTCTAAAACTGCCAAAAATAAGCTTGTACTGTCACTAGCTTATTGTCATTTAAAGTGCTTATTTGCTTTGCTTTTTATCTTTTTATTGTCCTAAATAGCTTAAGTAATATTGGTCTATTTAAAATTTCAGTAAAATTTAGTTTGTGTAAGTTTTTAAACCACTTTCAAAAATTAAAGGAGTGTTTGGGTCAACTCTAAAAACGGGTCAAAAGGCTTTGTGAATGGGTTGAGTTCACTCAACTAGTTTAAGCTTAAGCATTAAGCTTGTTTGAAGCTGTTTTTAAAAGTTTTTGAGTTCAAAAAATGTTTTTCCAAGTGTTCCTAAATTATCTTTGAAACTGTGGATTTTTAAGAACTCCACAAGTGCTTATTTAGTTAAGCACTTGGATTTTGAGTTAAGGTCTCAAAAAGAGTGTGTTTTAGTGTGTTAACACAAGCTGTCAACACCCTTTGGGATGTTGTCTTGGTTAAGGCAACTTAATAAAAGACCTTTGTAGTAGAGTAGTTTTGAAAAAAATCAAGCGCCATGTTCAATAGTCGATATTCAGAATGTTTGAAGTGGTTTTAAGTCATAAATTGTGTGCCACAAAATCCATTGCCATATCTTAGAGTACTCAATCTGTTTAAGCTTATTTTCTTATTTAGAGCTTATTTGACAGCTTTTAAAAAGCTGTCAAATAAGCCCCTTGATTTTAGCCTTAATCTCCCCTGGTGCAAAGGGGAGACTTTAAGCTTCTTTTGTTTAGCTTTTTAGTGTGTTTTAGCTTTAGATTTTGGCTTAATTGGGGAGCCCATAAGCTCTTTATTAAGCCCCTTCAATCTCAGTCCTTAAAAAGTTCTTTAGCTAGCTTATTTTTAGCCCCAAAGTTGCCCCATCACTGTTTTGCTTAGTGTTAGTGCAAGGATTGCTTATTTTTTCATTTTGGCTTATTCAGCTTATTTCATAAGCTAATTGTTGCTCCTAATAGCTTTTTAGGTTAGTGTAATAAGCTGTGTTGGCTTATTCTCCTTTTACCTAGCTTATTTGTCCAACACTTTAAGCCTTTTAGCCTTAAGCTTTGTTTTAGCTTTCTGTCATCATAAGCTCCTTTCAGCTTATTTTATTTTAGTTTCTAGCTTTTTAGAGCTTATCTAGGTTAGTTAGGCCCCTTTTAGCTTTTTGTCCAAATCCTAGCTTATTTGTCCATAATGTGCCAAATGACTTAGCTTTTCTAGCTTTAAGCCAATATTAAGCATTCTGTCACTTTATAAGCTGATTTTAAGCTTATTTACAGCTTTTCGTAAAAAGCTGTAGTTGACAAAGTTGTTAAGCCCCACGAGCTTAACAACTTTGCTTCACAAAGTTTTTCCAAAAAAAAAAGAGGGAAAGACAAGGGAACCGGGTGAGCAAGACTCGAACCCGGTACCCCTCGATACGATCCCCCTTTTATAACACACATACCGCTGCGCCCTTGGGTCTTTTTCGTTAAAGACTCAAGGGCTTTGGTATTTAAGGTGGTTTTGAGCTTATAAGCTTATAAGCTGCCAACAGCTTATTCCAGGCTTATTTTTAAGCAAATCTTTTAATTCTTATTTTTTGTAGGCTTATTGTAGTGTAAAGTATTTTTAGAAAAAAATTTTCGAAATCGTTTAGTATTTTTTATAATTTAATTTAGTTAAAAGTTTTAAAAATTCATAAAAAATACAAAAATTATCAAAAAAATATTTTTCTTTTTTAGAAAATATTATTTTGTCATATATTTTGTAGGAAAAATTTAAAACTTTTCGTAGGCTCATTTTTACAACTTTTCGTTTTTTAAAGAACGGTCTGGTGCGGTTTTTTGTGTTGACCCGTTTTTGGGTCAAACGAACTCCGTTTTCGGTCTAGTCTTTTTCATTCTTCGTTATTTGTCCCGTAGAGTAGTTTAGAAGTGAAAATTTCTTCGTAGGGTTATTTTTAAAGATTTTAGGTTTTTCCCCCTTTGTTCGGGATTCGGGCTCTCGTTTTCTAGTTTAATTTCGTAATTTCTAGGTTTTTCTTAAACGTTTTAGTTTGTTATTGTTTAATTTGACTTTTCCACACTTTCAATTCAATTCTCTCCTTCAAACTCAAATCTTCGACTGTATCGATTCTCCAATCCAGCCTCGTTGGGGATAAACGACCCGGGAACACTCTATACTACTTCTCGGTTTTATTGATTCTGCTTTTAGACTATTCTTACTATATATATTTTATTATATATTATATATATTTTAAGGTGTAGTTTGGACGGATCAATTTTTGGCGCCGTTGCCGGGGAGGCTGTGATACCGACTATCGTTACGTTTGACAAATTGTGTTTGAATCTGTGAATATTTTCTTTAAAAAAAAACATATAAAATACAAAAATATTTTTCATTTTCTTTTATTAGTATAATTATCAGATAAAAAAAACCAAAAATATAAAAACATTGTCCATAAAAAAAGAAATAAAATTCACAAATTGGTAAAAATACCAAAATATAATATTCTCAACTGAGGTATTATCATAATAACTTCCGGTGAACTTGTTGGTTCCCAACTCGAACAAAAGATTTAAAACTTGCCATTTGTGTCTCTTACGACGTACGGCTCACCTTGAAAAGTTAAACAAACTATAAAGTGGGTATAAGGAGGGTTGTTCCTAGGAACTACGACCCGAAAGGAGAAATAAGCTTCGCGCTATTCCTACTCCTCCGCTCACCTGTGCGTTTATCTTTTTGAGAGCTACCGTGAAGTAAGTAGATTATTTGGTTTAAGTTGTCTTATCTCATTGTCCGTTAAAATCAATTGTGAATAAATCTTTGAAAAACCAAAAAAAAAAAATTAGTGTAAATTTTCTTTTTATATTTCTATTTTGTGCATGCGCACTCGGTCTCAAGCCCGTATTTCAGTTCCAGAACCTCCTGTCCGTCAGCCTTCTGTTGAATCATCCAATCTTGAGAAACCTGATAATCCTCCCATAGTTACGATGGCTGATAATCGTACTATGGCGCAACTGCTCGAAGCACCCACCGAGGGGTACGAGGATGCGATAGTTATTCCGGAAATCACCGCGAATAACTTTGAGATCAAGCATGGTCTTCTAAATCTTGTCCAAAACAAGCAATTTTTTGGAAATGATAAAGAAGACCCACATGCTCACATCCGTTATTTCAACAAGATCACTTCTACAATGAAGATTCCGAACGTCGGTTAAACTTATGCTTTTCCCATTTTCTCTCGAAGGGGCAGCCCGGATATGGCTGGAAAAAGAACCCCCTCGGTCGATTGAAACATGGGATGATCTTGTTTCGAAATTTATTAACAAATTCTTCCCTCCCTCTAAAACGACAAATCTCAGAAATGAAATCACGAGATTTCAGCAAAAATTTGATGAGACGTTTTATGAGGCTTGGGATCATTTCAATGATCTTTTAAGGGATGCCCTCATCATGGGTTTCAGAATTGCATCAACTGGACACATTCTACAACGCCTCAACTCAATTGATCATGAATTCTTGAACTCCTGCTGCCGTGGTAACTTCTTAGACAAAATGCCTCGAGAATGTCTAAAAATCATCGAGAGCAAGTCTAAGGTACGTCAATCATGAAACAAAGCTGTTATAGCTAAAATGAGTACAAGCAGTCTCATCTGATGTTGCTGAACTCAAAGACATGGTTCGGGCATTAATTCTCGACAGAAAGAACCAAACCCCAGCTTCCGCCCCCGTAAAAGCGGTTGAACAAAGTTGTGTAACTTGTGGGGGAGGTCATTCTTATCAAAACTGTCCAGCCACTAATAGCAACATTTACCATGACAATATCCAAGAGTATGTGTCCCAGGCCGCTGCGGCCAATTTCAACCAAGCTAATTCTGGTTATCGACCTCCGATGGTCTCAAATCAAATTCGACCTCCTGGTTTTCCTCCCATTCAGAATCCTCATGCAAATAGTCAAAACAATTTCAATCGAGGAAATAACTTCAATCAAAACAGAGGAAACAATTTCAACCAAGGTCAGATTTATCGACCTCCGGTCAATCAACCAGTAGCTCATCAAGGACCTGCTCCTCAGACACACGGTGTGTCAAAAACAGATTTTGAAAGATATGTCACAGCCAATGATGCAGTGTTGAGAAACATGCAAAACCAAGGTCAAAACCTGCAATCCCAAATGGCAAATTTGACTGACATGCTTTCAAAATTTGTTACTGCTAATACAGCTTCTACTTCCGGTTCTGGAACTCTTCCTGGTAACACTGTTACCAACCCAAAGGAAGATTTAAAAGGTATCACTACCCGAAGTGGTGTTACCATCCAAGGACCGAAAGCAGTTAATCATGACGCCGAGGTGACAAAGGACACGATGCCTCCTGCTAATAACGGAAGCACCGAAGACGTCCAACCTCCTGTTGTTCAAATTCAGTCTCGTAATCCAAATCCTGAGCCCAATGTTGCTCCTGTTGTTGCTCCTGTTGTCACTCCAGTTCCTAAAGCATCAATTCCATTTCCCTCAAGAAGAAATGATGAAAGGCGCAAGGAAAAAGCTAACGACCAAATCGAGAAATTCTATGAAATCTTTAGAGATTTGAGTTTCGAGATTAGCTTTACCGATGCCTTGATGCTCATGCCTAAATTTGCTTCGACTTTAAAAACCTTAATTGGAAACAAAGAAAAATTGAGCGAATTGGCAAGAACTCCTTTGAATGAGAACTGTTCAGCGGTCATCCTCAACAAGTTACCAAAGAAACTTGGAGACCCTGGCCGATTTCTGATTCCATGTGAATTTACGGGGATTACTACATGCAACGCATTGGCCGATCTTGGTGCGAGCATTAATCTCATGCCTTATTCTGTATGGAACAATCTATCTCTTCCTGAATTGACCCCGACTTGCATGACACTAGAACTAGCTGACCGTTCGATCACTAAACCGATCGGTATCGCTGAAGATGTCTTTGTAAATGTGGGAAAATTCCAATTTCCAGCTGACTTCGTAGTTGTTGATTTTGAACCAGACCCCCGAGTACCTTTAATTCTCGGGCGATGTTTCTTGAAAACCAGTCATGCTTTGATAGATGTTTATGAAGGTGAGATTACCCTTCGTGTTGGCAAGGAGGCCATCACATTCAATCTGGACCAAACTTCAAGATACACAGCTGATTACAACCATATGACGGTAAACAAAATCGACGTCATTGATATGGCTTGTGATGAGTATTCTCAAGAGGTCCTAGGATTTTCAAACGTGATCGCGAGTGGCAATCCCACTCCATATTTTGAGCCTATTGTTTCTACTGCTTCTCCAAATCTCACTCCTTTCGGGGACAGTGATTTTCTTTTAATGGAAGAAGCAGATTCGTTTCTTGCTCTAGAAGATGATCCAACTTCATCTGAAGTTGATCCAACTTATCAGGATCCTGAGGGGGACATCCTGCTTCTAGAAGCAATTTTGAACAGTGAACCACCACCCCCCTCCCAAATCATGAACAATATATGCCTGAAGTTAGGAAAGAGCTCAAACTCTGTGAAGCTAAAACCGTTGAACCTTCCATTGATGAACCTCCCGAGGTTGAACTCAAGGAACTGCCACCCCATCTTGAATACGCATTTTTAGAAGGTGAAAATAAGTTGCCTGTCATCATTGCTAAAGACTTAAAAGATGAGGAAAAGGCAGCACTTCTCAAGGTTCTTAAGTCCCACAAGCGAGCCATCGCTTGGAAACTCTCCGATATAAAGGGTGTTAGCCCAGAATTTTGTACTCACAAAATTCTAATGGAAGAGGACTATGAACCATCTGTGCAAAGTCAGAGAAGGGTAAACCCAAAAATCCACGATGTTATCAAGAAGGAGGTTGAAAAACTCCTTGACGCTGGATTAATTTATCCCATCTCTGACAGCCCTTGGGTGAGCCCGGTACACTGTGTACCTAAAAAAGGAGGTATGACCGTCATCACAAATGATGAAAATGAGCTGATTCCTACTCGATTGGTCACGGGATGGCGAGTATGTATTGATTACAGAAAACTTAATGAAGCCACCCGAAAAGACCACTTCCCATTGCCTTTTATGGACCAAATGCTCGAAAGACTAGCAGGAAACGAATACTACTGTTTCCTCGATGGCTTCTCGGGTTATTTTCAGATCCCAATTGACCCAAAAGATCAAGAAAAGACAACCTTTACTTGCCCATACGGAACTTTTGCCTATCGTCGCATGCCTTTTGGGCTATGCAATGCTCCTGGCACGTTCCAAAGATGTATGATGGCAATCTTCCACGATATGATTGAAAAAACGATGGAAGTATTTATGGATGACTTTTCGGTCTTTGGGGACTCTTTCTCTACGTGCCTATCCCATTTGGAAAAGATGTTGAAGCGGTGTGAAGACACCAATTTGTCTTTAAACTGGGAGAAGAGCCATTTTATGGTGAAGGAAGGCATTGTTCTCGGACACAAAATTTCTAAGTCGGGACTTGAGGTTGATAGAGCTAAAGTCGAAGTAATAGCTAAACTCCCTCATCCGACTTCTGTCAAAGGTGTCCGTAGTTTCCTTGGGCACGCCGGTTTTTACCGACGATTCATTCAGGACTTCTCAAAAATTGCCCGTCCTATGACTCATTTGCTTGAAAAAGAGACTCCATTTTTCTTTTCTGAAGAGTGTATCGATTCCTTTAATACACTCAAAAGAAAATTAACTGAGGCTCCGATCTTAATTGCTCCCGACTGGGACTTGCCCTTTGAACTGATGTGCGATGCTAGCGACTTCGCAATTGGGGCAGTCCTCGGGCAAAGAAAAAACAAGCATTTTCAACCTATACACTATGCTAGCAAGACTATGAACGAGGCTCAAACTCATTACACTACGACCGAAAAAGAATTACTTGCCGTGGTGTATGCCTTTGAGAAATTCCGTTCATATCTTGTCATGTCCAAAAGCATAGTGTATACTGACCACTCTGCCATCAAGTATCTCTTTGCCAAGAAGGATGCTAAGGCAAGACTCATGCGGTGGATCTTATTGCTCCAAGAATTTGACATTGATGTTCGAGACAAAAAAGGAGCTGAAAATCTTGCTGCAGATCATCTTTCAAGACTGGAAAATCCTCACCAAGATAAGTTCGAGAACAAGGAAATAAATGAAGCATTTCCTCTCGAAACTCTTGGTTCTATTGCTCTTCAAGATCAAAGTACCCCATGGTTTGCCGATTTTGCAAACTACCATGCGGGGAAATTCGTTATCAAGGGAATGACATCCCAACAAAAAAATAAATTCTTCAAGGATGTCAAGCATTATTTCTGGGATGATCCTTTCCTGTTTAAAAACTGTGCTGATCAGGTGATAAGACGTTGTGTTTCTGGGCAAGAAGCTTTAGACATTCTCAAAGCTTGCCACAGTGGACCTACTGGGGGACACTATGGTGCTTGATTTTATGGGGCCGTTCCCGTCTTCAAGAGGGAACAAGTACATACTCGTGGCTGTTGACTACTTGTCAAAATGGGTTGAAGCAAAAGCGCTCCCCACCAATGATGCCCGAGTTGTTTGCAAATTTTTGAAAACTCTATTTTCTCGATTTGGTGCACCCCGAGCTATCATAAGTGATCGCGGAACTCACTTTTGCAATGACCAATTTACAAAGGTCATGCTTAAGTATGGACTGTTGACTATTTGTCAATATGGGTCGAAGCAAAAGAGCGCTCCCCACCAATGATGCCCAAGTTGTCCTGTATATTTTTGAAAACTCTCTTCTCCTCGATTTTGTGCACCCGAGCTATCATAAGTGATCCGCGGAAACCTCACTTTTGTCAATACCAATTTACAAAAGTCCCATGCTAAGTATGGAGTAACTCTTCGTCTCTCTCTCCACCCGCGTATCACCCACATAACAATGGCAAGTAGAGGTTCCAAATCGTGTTTAAAGCGTATTCTTGAGAGAAACCGTGGTAGAAAATCGTGCCACCTGGTCTGATAAAACAGATGATGCTTTATGGCCACTCCGCCACAGCTTACAAAACACCCTATCGGGTGTACTTCCCATAATAAGCTTTGTACGGGAAGGCAATCATCTACCGATCGTGCTAGAAACCACAAAGCCCTACTGGGGCTCTCATAAGCATACAAATTTGATTTTCAAACAGCGGGTGATCACAGGAAGGGGGGGGGGGGGAGGTTCAACTGAAATGAACGGTGAAAGAACTTCGTGATCAGGCCTACGAGAACTCCTCTGATCTAAAGAAAAACCAAGAGGATACACGATGCTAAGATCAAAAAACCCGCGTTTACATTTCAAAACGTGGTGATCTGTCCTCCTCTTCAAATTCTAGACCTGAAGATTGTTCTCGGGGCAAATTGAAATCCCGTTGGTCTGGACCATTCACCGTTGTCCAAGTTTTTCCTTGGGCCCAACTTTAAAGTGAATGGTCATCGTATCAAACATTACTTTGGAGGGGACGTACCAACCGAGGTTGTCCCAGATCTCCAAACGTTCCCCATGGACCAATAAATTCGGGGGACGGGTCAAGCGTCGGGACCCTAAACAAGGCTATGCAAAATTCGTGGGAGGCACCCCATGCGTATCGGAGTATGTAATAAATAAGTGGTTGTGTTTGTAGAAGCTTTCATTTTTTCCATTACCCGTGTTTTTTTCCCCATGTTTGGGGCGTTGTATTGTATGCAGGTATTCCGATTGCGTAGGCTCCGATTTCTGTCCATTTAACTCGGCTCGCATCCTCAGCTTCATTTTGGGAATACATATCATATCTTAATCGACTAACGTTTTATCTTTTGGCACACTTCATAAACACGCCCTTAGGAACCCCTTTGAATACGAACGAGGACGAATGTTAGGGATTCTAGTATGGGGGGGATTCTTCCGATTGATTTTTTGCCTTGCATCGTTGTTACACATAATCATCCGTTTTATACCACCAAATTTTTGCAAAAATACCAAAAAAATGGAAAAAGATTTAAAAATTTTTCAAAAATAAAATAAGTGTTTTTTTTTTGTCTTTTTGGGTAGAGTAAGAATAAATTTTTGACTCGATCGGGCGTTTTTAGCCTAGCTAGTTTTTTAGGTAGACCAAGCTTTTCAAACGGAATCTATGCTCTTGAATCTAAGTGAAGAACGGAGAAATGATAGAGTTAAATAAAGTTATTGTCCAAGCATAGATTCGTCTAAAAAACTTATCTAAAACTTGTGTTCTTTTCTCCCCATAAGCTTTCTAATCCGCCTAATTAACATGTTCGATTTAAGTCAGCTAAGTCAATCGATGTTTTTCAGAAAATGCTTCAAATTTGTGATCTTGGATTCTTTAAAAGCAAAAGATTTGAAAAGATTAATGCCAATAAAGCTTACATTTGATTATATGGAGCAAGTATAGATTGTCTGATATCCCACTATCAAAACCGCTAACCACACCGAAGGTGGGGGTTCAAACTAAGACAATCTTTGCTTCTAAGACTTGGTTGTGTCGTATATCTCACTTGGAAGAAAGTCTAGGTGAGGTTCAAAACTAAGACACTAATCCTTAGCCATATTAGGAAGAAGTGTTTGATGTGATTCCCACTACGCTAGCAACGGGGTGGGTTTTCAAACTAAGAACACCGGACGTTGGTTGTGATATCCTACTAGGGAGCGAGGCCTAGGTAGGTGTTCAAACTAAGCAACGCATTCCTAGCTTTAAGAACTTGTAAAAAAAAAAAAAAAAAAAAATAATAATAATAATAATAATAATAATAATAATAATAATAATAATTTTGAAGTTCTATAAAATCAAGTTGCAAAGTCTTAATAAATTGTTGCTTTGAGTCACGATTCATTTTGTGACTATGAGAATAAGTTGATCTATGGTTGAGTTAAATCAAGCACACACACGTAATCATTTATCCATGTCGGGAGTTCAAAAGTTCACAAGTCATAAGTATGAGGGCTTTACACCTAAACTTATATCGACAATGATCTCGTTTAATTGCTTGGCTTAAGACTAGTGAAAAATCGGGGACGATGAAATTTTCCGTAAGGACATCCGTAGATCACTCTATGGACGTTTCTCACTCTATGATCCCATTGTGAGTTAAATAAGAAAGACAAACCATTCAAAAAAATCCAAAAGAAATTAGAATAGTCCAATGTACATACAAATAATGGTGTTAATCGACTTGTCGAAGCTATTATCTTTCCTTTGACAAAAAACTTTGCTACTTTTCAAAGTTATAGTCGGTAGGGCAAGAGTCTGATTTTCGTAAATGCTTACTTCGAATAGCATTGCGTGAGACACACGGCAATGTCGTAGTATGGGGGTTTTTGTATGTGCGTAATATACACATGACCTTTCCATTAAAAACGGACTCAATGACTAAAAACAGACAAAAACGCCAAAGTTATGTTGTTTTACACTTGTGTTTGGCAGGAAAAGGATATCAACCGGTCACATCCCACTGAACACCATACATCATGACTACACACGTAGCAAATATATTCTATTATTATTAAAACATTTATCATCTCTCTTAAAATTAAATTGACTTAACGCCATCAAGAAGAATCAACAATCCCTCATGCGCTATTAAAATTAATAAAAGCAAATAACAAATTGAAAAAGCGGAAGGAAAACAAAAATAAGCATTAATCTTATCAAAGTAATTTGCAGTTCATATCGTATATTTAACGCGAAAAATTTTAAAAACAAAATATTCAGCACTAAAATAAAATTAACATTAAAAAATTACTCGAGTTTAAAATTTTACCTTCTTGAAATCAAAACCCTCACAATAAAAACTTAGGAACCGTGAACTCAAAACGATAGACCAAATAAGTTCCTTCTTCTTCGATAGCTACTATAATCGTTCTTCTAGAACGGTAGTTTAGAGCGCGCTGGATAACGTTTTTGAAACATAAAGTAAAAGAACACTAAACACATAACAAGACAATATAGAGAAATAGAGAATTGTATTATGCATCTATGTATCTAATAGATACTACGGTGACGTATAGTACATATAAGTCAGGCCTCTGGGCCTGGCGACTGTACAACCACCCACTGTGGTGACCCTTAGTCCTTCGGCCCGGATATGACAACATTAATCAGCATTAATGTGATTAGTTTTACCATCTCAACAGCATTAATGTGATTAGTTAAAAATTAATCAGTCATTTTAATATGATTCTAGTTAACATCCAATCCCATTAAGTGATGAGTCAACATAATCAGCATTTAATATTATTCTACAGCACTCATATCCATCAGTATTGATGTGATTAGTCACCTATAAAAGGCACGGTCATCTGACACCACTACAAAGTAGGATCCCTTCTTCACATTCCCCAATACACACACATACCTCTCATAACATGGGTTTTTTACACCCTCTCACTCCGGAGTCTAATCATGGGGTCCGTCCCCACGGTAAGGCAAACGGTTTACTTTTATTTGTGCAAGAAAAACATATCCAATTACTTTCGTTAGTGTAAATTCCAACCGAAGAATAGACATGTCGGCCCACCCAACAAGCCAAACTGAACCATCTCATCAACACCTGGTTACATATTGTTGTACTTACAAGGTTGCGTCATCCCGTGGGACCCGAATACAAAATTTGCTTCGTGCTTTCTAAAAATACAAGTTTATAAAAAGAAAAAAGAAGATAATTGGGGTTGTTTTGGTACAGCTAGAGGTCACTGCCACAACAATAGACAGAATTATACAACAGCAAACTCGAATATATTGTGACACGATCACTCGTGCATACACACGGAACATTTCCGCGGACAAACGCGGCCGTATTAATAGCACAGACAAAGATGCCCATCAGACTAAGGCGCTGCGCACAAAGACACACCTGATATCACGCATTCTAACAGTCTCAGGAACTCGTACCATACGCAACATCACTTCTCACACTTCACATAAAGCCTCTACAACGACCGTGTAATCTCTGACAGAGCGACAATACTAACACATGAGTACTCGAGTCAGACCCCCATCATGATTGTCGCGTCGCGGAAACTCACGAGCTCCTTATATCACTGTGAGACTAAAACGAATAGGATGGTGAGCGACACCACATATCAGCCGACTCCTCACTAAGCCCTTCGAACACAACTGGCAACACCAAATGATGACTGGTATTCGAGCATAGTGTGACGGACTGAGCGCTAACGCACACAGTAACTCTAGCCGATGTGTACTGCACGAATCGACTCTGGAGGACACAGCGGACCTATGTGCTTCATTCCGCGCGATCTATCTTCTGACTGAGAGAGAGGATCACGTTCAAGGTATACCCACGCCATTCTCGCTGTGCATTGGAGTGGGGGTGTGAAACTTGTAGATATTTCTGAGCAGTACACTTGTGAGATGGGAGAGCGCGCTAAAAGGATATGTTGTGAGGGGCACAGACATGCGGACTAAAGGGTGAGAGGGGGTGTGACGATATCTCACTCAATGTGAACTAATATCTTTCACAGTAACTGTAGTGACTAACGCGGAATGGTGTGATCACATCAAGCTATGGGGGAGTGTGTGAGATGAGATCACAGATCTATGAACAGTTTGATGAGTTTCACTTGATCGTTGGAATGAAGCATTGAGCTAGAGCACGTGGGATGGTTAATCTGTATTTTCTTATGATAGCGTAGAGACTCTATTTCTGACGAAGCGCATGATTGGCGCTGGTTTGTCTTGGGGAGTGCTTCTCACACATGTGATACACACTCAACATTCACATAGTGTAATACATACAACAAACACGGAGATAATAGGTTCTACCTCTCTGTGTGAAGGGTTCTACGGCAACAGTGCGTCGCGTATATCTTCGTACATACACTCATGTGTCTGACCTGAGGACTGATATGATTGAGCGAGTACATCGCTATTAGACTGAGCATGAAGACAGAGTTTCGTCAGCGGTTTGGCAGTGAGGAGTATGAGTTTACTCAGGGCACGAGGATCTGATAGCGAGGTTTTTATGATATACACACTAGCTCTGCTTATCAGTTTCTGGGTTACTTGGAAGGCTGAGTCGATCATCACAGTGGGGAATTACAGGATGAGGGAGGGAGATTTACATAGACATTAGCTCATCTTACAGTGGTGATGAGACTATCTCTGTGGGGTTCTTCAATGCAATTGACAACGAGTGCGAAGAAGGAGTTTCTAATAATGTAGATGTGAGAGCAAAAGAAGTTCAGTTCGCTGTTTATTTTCGGGGTAACACTTCAACAGTGACTTCTTATCGGGAGCGAGGGGATGTCCAATGATCCGCACATTGTGTCACAGGAGATCTGCACAACATATTCTCTATTTGGTGCAGAGGTGAGAGTGAGGAAACGCGGGGGGGGGGGGGGGATATCTATATATATCTAGCTGTGATTTTAGGGGAAGTATAACTCTATAAGGCGACTTCTTAAACATGCATCTTTTCTCTCTATATATTTATTGATGAGGGGAGATAGGGGATATGGTTTATTTTTTACGCGCAGTATGGAGTAAGGTGGAGAGGTTGATACTCAGTCATTGGGGTGGGAGGGAGAGTGGGGTGTGGTGTGAGTGAGATGTGATTGATATTTGTGTGGTAGAATGGAGTATTTTTAAGATATTTATGAGGTTAGAGTGTGTTGGTGTTATGTGTAGATGGATTATATGAGTGTTGGATTGAGGAGTTAGATATTAGGAGTATTGTTATATGAAGGGAGTTGTAGTAAGGGAGGGAAGAGGGAGGGAGGGGGGGGGGGGTGGGGGATTGAGAAGAAGGGAAAAGTTTTATGGTGAAGGTAAGAAGGAGAAGGGGTTAAAAGGGGGAGTTTTAGAGTTTTGGTAGGGGATGTAGTTAGTGTAAGATGAGGTGTTAAGGAATTTAGGGGGAATTTGGGTTGGGGTTGGGGTAGTTGTGTTTTGGTAGGATTGGGGGTGGGAGGTTGGGGTAATTTAAGAGGGTGAGATTGAAAGGGAGAAGGATGATAGGAGGGTGTTAGAATAGTTTAAATAGGAATAGGTTATTTGAGAGGGAAATAGGGTGATGGGGTTTTGGAGGGTGGGTGGGAGGATGGTAATTGGGAAGTGAATGGGAGGGGGGTGGAGGTGGTTTTTGGTTTGTTTTTGGATTTTTTTGATGGAAGTGGTATTGATTATGTGGTGGGTTGTATTGAATAGGTGGGAAGATGGAATTATTTGAGTTGTGTGTATGGAATAGTGTTTGGGGTTAGGGGATGTTTGGTATTTATGGAGGGGTAGGTGGGTTAATAAAGGATGAATGGATGTTTGATTTTGGGAAGGTTAGATGTGTAGATATGGGGAGGGTTGTATATTGGATTGGAAGTTTGAGGGGTATGGAATTTTTATTATAAGAGGGGGGTACAATTTTAGAATTGGTGAATTAAGGAGATGATGGTGTGTTGGGTGATTGGCTGTAAGGGAAGGTTTCGAATAATAATTTGTTTAGGGTAGATATTTTGTTTAAATAAAATGTGATTATAAGTTGGGGGAAGAGGAGGATTATTACGTATGGTCTAATGTAGGTGTGAGTTATATATGGGTGGTTTAGATGGAATGAGTTTACGGATTGGGAAGGTTGGATTTAAATTGTTTGAGTTGGGAGTGTAATTTATTGGATGAGTATGTGAGTTGGTGGGGTCATTATTTGTAAAGAGTGAATATTAAAGGGGAACGGTATTGGACGTATATTGGTGATAAAGAAGTGTTAAGGGAGTAGGATTTATGGGATTTACAATACTCGCGAGCATAGCCACACACGTCATCCAAGTGATGCATATGCAAAAACGGCAAAACTAGAAGTTTCAAAAAAAAAGTCCTTACAGCTCCAAAGTCGGGTCCGCCCCGTCCTTCAAAACACACATGTCTTTATCTGTTACTTTAAAACCAATGGTTCCCGTCATCCATTGACTTAACCATTGGCAATTACGCTCCATGCATGAACACGCATTACATCTTGAAACTTGCTTGCGTGGACAAAACTAGACCTGTTTTGGTCGTAATATGTAAGTATATGCATAATTTTAGTAAAATAAAGTTATCCGACACAAAGGAGGTAATCCCTATTGAGTAGTTCTATTTGCATAAATAAAAACAAATCGCTATGCCAAACACAATTATAGTTCATTTGGTCAAATGTTATCTTTAAGTTATCATTTATTAAACAAAAGTCCATAACAATGCACATGATTAAACATCCGACACGTAGTCAAGCATAGTAAGCGCCGAGATCCGTACATAGCACAACCGACCATATGTCAAGCCACCTTTTCCAAATAACTCTATGCATCACGCGAATATTATTTTCAAACGAGTGATTGATCAAACCTTTATAATTGACTATAAATGTTATGTGATGATGCATACAGAATAAATATGCTACAAAAATATTTTCTACTCATTTAACAATGCATTAACCGACTTCACTCATACTTTGGCTATCGCATGTAATGAAAATGATGAAAGTCATAAAAGTTCTTTGAATATTGAGTAAAGTTTAATGCTACTAATATAGTTTAGCATCACTAAACTGAGGCTATAAATGTATATGGATAACACCATTGACTACATCCTTTTTGATATTATCCCAACATTTATTTTTAATACACGTGAAATACTACTTTACCCTAATTAAAAAGGTATACGTGTAAATGTTTTTTAAACAGTGGGCCAGGTAACCCCAATTAACTCTGTGCGAACAAACAAAGTTCATTGCGCACAAATATCTGCCGGATATAAAGAACACATAGAAAAATTGCAATCCTAAAGTGAGGCTAAGTAACCCTATAAATTAACTCAATAAGTAAGCAGGCATTGCACCCAATACTAAGACGAATGCAATATTCGCAGTCAGACGGGTAACTTAACATACCAGCCTCAGGAAGTACATCTCCGTTGGTCTTAAGATAATTGCAATATTCGCTCACGTAACCTCCGATAAACCCAGCCACGGATGTACGTCCTCCGTTGGTCTTAAGACGAACACAGTATTCGCATCAGGATGGGTAACCTTGCAATTAACACCAGCGTACGGAAGTACACTCTCCTTGTATTAAGACAATGTAATAGTTCGCAACTATTATTCCGCTTCATAAGCAAATACAAGCTGGTCAAGGATGACATAACCGTGACCGATCTCACCAAGCAATAATATAGAGACATCTCCATCTTCATAAATCTTCTCATCCTCTCCTAAGAGATGAACAAGAATGGTACGTGGCCAATGCAAGTGTTTACCTCCGACTATAGAAAAATGTCTTCTACTGGTCCTTAACCGTCTAACACGAAACCAAGCATCTGAGCACCACCACCCAACACATGTATATGGGTGGAACTTATAACAGGCATGATTAGCACGGCCCAAAACCAGATATAATAACGTATGGTCTAGAAAGAAAAGACACATTTCACAGATCACGCAGGCAAAAGAGAGAGTCGCGGAGAAGCCATCAATCGCAGCAGAATCACATAATAAAGAATTGTGAGTCTAGCTATATTCACCGATACGCAACAAATTCCGCATGCAGTAAACAAACTAGACTGGTGGGACCTTGATGAACGTAAGTACGTAACAATCCTCTGGGCCTGAACTGTACTAACCACATGTGGACCCTGGCCTTGGCCCGGATATGGCAACATTAATCAGCATTAATGTGATTAGTCAACAGTAATCAGTATTTAATATGATTAGTAAACATACTAGACTGGTGGGACTTGATGACGTATAGTACGTATAACAGGCATCTGGGCCTGGACTGTACTAACCACATGTGGACCCTGGCCTTGGCCCGGATATGGTAACATTAATCAACATTAATGTGATTAGTCAACATTAATCAATATTTAATATGATTAGTTAACATCCAATCAGCATTAATGTGATGAGTTAATATTAATCAGCATTTAATGTGATTAGTCAACATCCAATCAGTATTGATGTGATTAGTCACCTATAAAAGGGGGTCATCTGACACCCCAAAAGGTATGATCTTCTCACCTTCCCCAATACACACACATACCTCTCATAACATATGTTCTTACTCTCACGTCGGAGTCTAATCGTGGGGTCCGTCCCTACAGTAAGGCTAACGGTTTACTTTTACTTGTGCAGGAAATCATCCAATTACTTTGTTTAGTGCAAGATCCAACCCGAAGATAGCTTGTCGGCCCGGCCCAACAAGCAATCTTGAACCATCTCACACCTGGTTACATATTTTGTACTAACAGATACAAAATGGAGTATTTTCACCAAGATATAATTCGAATAAGATAACTATTCAACAGAATAAAAAGATATGGACATCAATTTCCTTATTTATCATTTTTTTTACCTAAAAAGTGTTAAGCATTCAAAGCCCATATTTGAATATATAATCTTTTTAAGTCCTAGATAAGGATAATATAAATCCATCAGGAAAAAAAGCCAAAGTGCGTGTAGATATATAATATTAAAGATCGGGTAGCGGTGTAACCATGTTTGAATCCTGTTCGACCTGGCCGTCAACCGGTTGAACCCGTTCCGGTCAAAAAAAACGGTCATATTAAAAACCGGGTTTCATAGTTTTGAAATCCTGGTTAGACCCCCGGGTTTGGAGTGACCGGGTCCAACCCGTTCACGAGACCTAGCCGGTTTTTGATTTTTTTAGGGATTTTATTAAAATAAAGCATGTTTATAGTATATACTTGTGCGACGAAATGATTATTTTTACATGTTATATTTGTTAATAAATAATGTTATACTTAATAAGATGAAATATTTTTTTTTCCCCCCAAATGAAATTTGTTTATATACAAGTTTTTTTTTCTAATATTTGCAAATATTTTTTTATTTTTTTGTTTTGGAAGACCGGGTTGACCCAGCGGTCCAACCGGTTCAACCGGTAACCCGGTGATTCGACCGGGTCGATTAAGACCCATTTTCAAACATCTTTGGTTGATAACAACAACAAAGCCATCCTCGTATCAGTCTATGTATCTTTTGATATCATGGAACCGCACTCATTAAAATCATACATGAATTTGAGGTCATTTCATAAGGGTTTTTCTAACATTGTGCCCAGGGCACATTTAAGTGGACATCAGCTGTGTGTCACAGCCTGATTGTCCAGCATTATTTAGGGGCCTGATAATGATTAATAACAGAACGCTGTCAATCAACTAGTGACACACAATCATTGTCCCCACCTTAACATTCCCCGCACATGTTTAGAAAAACCATTTTTCATAAACCGGTATGCATTTAAGAGGAAATTGTAGCCAGCTGTGCCGTTGTCACATCTGCTGAAGCTACCGTATCGAAGCCCCAGCGTTCGAAGAAGAAGAAGAGAGTAATCTATGACCGTGAAGGACTGCTGTCGCTTTCCCATACCAACCCAAAATACGAAGGACTGATTATGGAACAGCTGGTGGTTCCGCTACTGGAGGTAAATCTCTTAGTGCTCCTAAACAGGTTGCTTTCAGGATTCACTCTTAACGTAGAGCAGGGTGTTCCAGCTCTTCCTACCCATAACCCCTTTATTACTTCTTCCGTGACATGCTTCACCTTTGAGTAGGCGGAGATCGTACGGACTCCGTGACCTGGCGCCCTCCTTAGCGAACCATAGTCCCTTCTGAACGGACGCAGATGTTTTCCGCGGACGGATCGTCCTATAGGTGGATCCGCAGACGGATTGTCTATAACTGATCCGCGGACGGATCACTGGGTTCGGGCCGAGGCCCACGCGAGATTGGGTTTTACTATGGCCCGTTATTGACAGGTTGGGCCCAAAAGCCCGAGTAATAATGTGGCCCAAGCCCAGAGGCTTGGAACATTTTATTTTGATTTTGTTTGTACTTGTACTTTCCTTAACATTATCCTTTTTCGCCAGTTCCCGCACTGCGGATGCCCCTGTGTATACTGCTGCTGACACTGTGACTTCCAGCAGGGGTAAGACGCTTGTTGTACCCACGTCGGACGTGGGCGGGTCTTCCCAGCCGGAGACGTCGGAAGAGTCGGCTGACTCGTTCTATGAGACGGTCGTCCTAAATTCTGAAGATGCCAAGCGTTGGTATGTTCCTCGCTGGAACATAACCAACGATTCACTGCTGGATGACGGCTTTTCTTGCCGTACGTTGGTTGATCATGTCGCTCCCCCGATTTTTTCTCTACACTCCAAAATATGGATTATGACCAATTGTTTGAGGAGTTCAATGTGGGGGCGGCGCGACAGATTTGTCTTGGATCGGAGGTGAGGTCTCGTACTGAGCATGAGCTGGATCTTAAAGAGAAGCTTCGGGCTAAGTATGATGCTCGGGGTGTGCTTCTTAGTGAAAAGGATGCTGAGATTGCAAGGTTGAAGTCTTTGGTGAGAGAGAAGGAGACGGAGTCCGCGGAGGTTCTTCATCTCCGTGATCAGGTTTCTGTTTTAGCTGCGGATAAATCTCTTTTGAGTGCAGAGGTTTCGGCTCTTAAGAATGTTGTTTCACAGAAGGATACTGACATCTCCCTTCTTGATTCCCGTGCTTCATACCTCAAGTCCGCCCTTGATGACTCCCAAGCTGCTTGTGGTGAAGCCAGGAACTTGATTTCTTCCCTGTCCTCCGAAAGAGATGGACTTGCCTCTGAGGTATGACTTTTACCCGTTTTTGTTACAGGTTTTTTTTTTACTTAACTTCTTATCCTTGCAGGTTTCTACTCTTCATTCCGCTTTTCGTGATTTTAAAGAGAAGATGGAAGCTCAGCAGGAAGCACAGGCTCAGGAGTTGTACAATCGTGTGGCCGAACTTGAGGCACACGTGATGGATGTGTCCGGTCGCCTAGAGGGGGAATTTTACCCTGCCTACCTGACTACTCTAGCTGGACGAAGATGGTTGCTGACGCACGGGATGGAACTTGCTATGGTTAAATGTTTGAAGTCCCCTGAGTATCAAGGCATTTTGGGTCATGCTTTAGGCCGGGCTGTGGATTATGGTATGCAGGAGGGTTTGGCGGCCGGACATGAGCATGGCGTCGCTGGAACCCCACTTTCCGCAGTTGTGGCATACAATCCTGAGACTGCTGAGAGCAATTATCTTGACGCAGTAAGAGCTCTTGAAGAAGCGGACTTCCCCCTGGTTCATTTGTTGAAGTCCAAGAAAGATTCCGGGATGGATGAGGTCTTAGATTGCTTTTTATTGGACGGACCTTTGGCAGATCTTCCTGAAGCTGCTCATCTTCAGCCGTGCCTTGAGCAACTCTCCGTCCCAATCTATCATGCCGATGTAAATGCTGTTGTTGGGGAGACCTCTTTATCCTTTGCGCTTCTTAATGTTCACACCCGTGCCGAAGGCGCAAAAAGGCACGCCTCAGCTCTCCGCCAGTTAATGGTAGATATAGTTTCTCATCCTTTGTCTTCTCAGAACTTGCTGGGTGAGGCTAGCACTTCTGCGGTTGCCCCCTGCGTTGAGGATTTGGATACGGATGAAGATTTGGGGAGCGTGGTTTGTATGCCCCAGTTTGAAGATCCTCGTTTTGAGATTTTGCCGTGACCGCATGTGGTTTGTTATAGCGGTTTGTTTTTGTTTTTGGATTTATTTTGTATGCCGTGGCCGTATGTGGCCATTGCGGCTTTTATTGTAAATTGACATTAACTTTGTAAGTTTAATATCTGATTTGGACGGATTCGTGTAGGTCCGTACCATAACACGTTTTTTAGTGCTATGTTTTTGTTGCGGTACTTTTCATGTAACCGGCTTTACAACAATTTTTAGATATATCCGTTGTATATAAATGTTGTTGCTATCTTTTTATATCATGTGCGATACCTTTATTAGGATAGTCTTGTGAATATTTGTGGGTTATTCTCCCGGCGCCGGGCTTGCAATACCTCTTACGCGCCTGAGCTAATTTTGAGGTTGCTCAACCTTTATTATACGGGATAATATTTTTGTGGAGCATGGCTCCGTGCAAGCATGCTTTAACAATTAATATAACTTTGCAAAGTAAAGATAATTTAAAATTTAAAACTTGTGAGGGTAGCTAATCCCCACTTTTTCATTAAAATTCAAAATATTACAGGATGCGAATAAATACAGATATTGCCCTTCGGAGCACCATGTGCCGGGCGAATTCTTACATTTCATGTATATAACATTTTTTGAGATTACAAATGTTCCACGTTCTTGGCATGTCATTTCCTTTGCGGTCTTTTAGCTTGTAAGCCCCCTTTCCAAGTGATTCTTTAACTTCGTATGGTCCTTCCCATTTGGGTCCAAGTTTACCTCCGTCCTGAGCATGACTTGCTTCATTGCTGCGGTAGACCATATCACCCGGCTTGAAACTTGTTCCGCGGACTCTTGAGTTGTAATATTTTTCCATCTTTTTCTTGCTTTTTGCTTCTTGTATTGCTGCTTGCTCCCTTCTTTCTTCTATGAGGTCCAAATTGATTCCCAGAGCTTCGTTGTTTTTAGCTTGATCTATCTCTGCGGTGCGAAGTGTTGGCATGCCTATTTCTGCCGGGATGACGGCTTCCGTGCCGTATGTCAATGAGAAAGGTGTTTCCCCGTTACTTGACTTGATCATTGTACGGTGAGCCCATAGGACATGCGGAAGTTCTTCTATCCAATCCCTGCTTCTTTCATCAAGCCTTGCCTTTATTCCTTCTCCTAGACTTCTATTTGCTCTTTCAACTAGACCATTTGCTTGCGGATGTTTCACGGAAGCGAAGCATTGGCGGATGCACAGTTTCTCACACCAATCTTTGAATGGATTATCACGGAACTGCTTTCCATTGTCTGATATGATCTCCCCTGGTAGGCCAAATCTGCAGACAATGTTGTCCCATACGAACTTCTTCACTTGATTACCGGTGATGGTTGCGACGGCCTTTGCTTCAATCCATTTAGTGAAGTAATCGATAGCAACAATTAAGAATTTGACTTTACCCGGTCCTTCCGGGAAAGGTCCGGCTATGTCTATCCCCCACTTATAAAACGGCCATGGAGACATGATGGGGGTCAAGTTCTGCTGCGGATTTCTTGGGACGGGGCGATGTATTTGACAGTCATTGCATTCCCTTATCTTATCAAGTTCCATGCAACCATATGCATTGTCCGGCCAGTAGAATCCTCAGGCATATGTAAATTCTGCCCCAACCGGATTTGTTAGTGATCAGACCTGCCCGGAGCCCGTCTACGCAGAGACGAGCCGTCTGGGAACAATGTCCACGGCTCCGTAGCACCTCCGTTCTGCCATAAGTTCGTCCGGAAGACCTCTCTTCAGTCGTTCCACAATAAAATCCGCTAATATTTTGGCCTTTGATGCGGTCCTTGTCTGTATTGGATAGTCGTATCCCTTCAGCTCGAACTTCCACTTCAGCATTCTTCCAGATATTTCTGAACTTGACAACAGTTGCTTTATCGGTTGATTTGTTATTACAACGACCGTGTGTGCTTGGAAGTATCTTTTCAATCGTTTGCTTGCACTGAGCAAGGCTAACACCAACTTTTCCATAGGGGTATAGTTGACTTCCGGGCCTCGTAGAGTTCGGCTTACGAAATATACTGGTATCTGCCTGCCTTCTCTGTCCGTTCATTAAGACCGCACTAATAGCTTTTCCTTTTCTCAGCAAGTATATGATTAACTTCTCCACATCCCCTTGGAGCGGTAAGTGTTGGGAGTTCTGCAATAAGTTTTTTCATTTGTTTGAAGGCCTCTTCGGCTTCTGGTGTCCATTGAAAATCGCTCTTTTTTGTGCAATTTTTCAAGGTTTTGAAAAAAGGTAACGATTTTTCTGCTGATTTTGACAAGAATCTGTTTAAACTTGCTAATTTTCCATTTAGCTTCTGCACGTCCTTAATGCATCTCAGAGATGGCAAGCTAAGGGCCGCGTCTGCTTTATCCGGACACGCTCTCAACCCGTTGGTGCTTACTTTGTAACCTAAGAACATTCCTTCCTGCATTCCGAAGGTGCACTTCTTGGGTTCAATTCATGTTTTATCTGTCGAAGGTTTTGAAATGTTTCTGTTAAGCTCGGATGAGTTTCTTCTTCCCGTGGCGGCTCTTTATAACCAGGTCGTCGACATATACCTCTAGGTTACGTCCAATCTGCCTTTGGAATGCCTTATCCACTAATCGTTGATATGTTGACCCGACATTTTTTAGACCGAATGGCATCTTAGAATAGCAAAATATCCCTTGGCTTGTTATGAACGCCGTTTTTTCTTCATCCTCTTTT
The DNA here is from genome assembly GCA_026074375.1 of Tanacetum coccineum. NCBI lineage: Eukaryota > Viridiplantae > Streptophyta > Magnoliopsida > Asterales > Asteraceae > Tanacetum > Tanacetum coccineum. The sequence continues at coordinate 8,539 of BQNB010048322.1, read as the reverse complement.
GCCATCTTAATTTGGTGGTACCCCTTGTATGCATCCAAGAAGCATTTGAAAGAATACCCACAGAGGGACTCCACCTTCCAGTCTATTTCCGGTAATGGATAACAATCTTTGGGGCATGCGTTGTTAAGATCTTTGAAGTCTACACACATTCGCCAAGTTCCGTCATGCTTTTTGACCATTACCGGATTAGAGAGCCAACTGTGATAATGGACCTCTTTCATTATTCCGGCGTCCACTAATTTTTCCACCTCTTCTTGGATTACCTTATTTCTTTCCGGTGCCTGTCCTCTTTTCTTTTGCCTGACTGGTGAATATCCCTCCCGGATATTCAAGCGGTGTTCCGCAATGTTTCGTGGGACACCCGTCATATCAGCTGGCTTCCAGGCGAAAATATCCAAGTTTTGTTTGAGCAAGGAACATAGTTCTTTGCGTCCTTTTTCTGTTAATGTTGATCCTATGGCAACTGTCTGTTCAGGGTACTCCGGGTGGATTGCTATATTTATTTTCTCTTCCAGTACTTGGTTTTCTGCGGTAGATTGGATGCTAGGTCCGGAGATCATAGCACATTCCATAGGAATGACTCTACTACTCTGTAGCGTTACCGTGCCGCCTTTAACGGGAAATTTTAACATTCCGTGTGCTGTGGATGGTACGGCGCGGATTTTCCTTATGCCCGGCCTGCCTATAATTGCATTGTGTTGGGATGGTGATCTGATAACCATGAAGTTCATCCATGCGGAGGTGGAGTGTATTTCATCACCTATTTTTACTAGCAAGGCTATCTGGCCCAGTGGCCAAATGGTCTCTCCACTGAATCCGATAAGGTGAGTGGTGGCCGGAACCATTTGATCCCTTATCTCTTTGCGGAGTTTTATGAAGCAATGTTCATACAAGACTTCTGAGGATCATTGGGCCCTCCGTCCTGTCTTCTTCCCTCAGAGGTGGAAAGGACATTGCCGTCTCCGGAGAGAAGCTTTGGGTAATCCTGGGCTTGGCCACTCTTTCCCATGGTTGGATCATTAGTATAGTCAGAGGTTTATCCTTTCCGGACGCTTCCCCTTTTTTCGGTGCTTTCGGCTTGTCGTTCTGTTTTAATTCCTTGATGAATTGCGACAATTTTTCGGCCTTGATCATTTCATCTATTTGCTTTCTCAGCTGCATGCATTCGTCTGTGTTGTGTCCCGTATCTGAATAAAATTCGCAGAATTTGTTCGGATCCCTTTTTTCCACAGGAGTTACCATTGGGGTGGGGCTTTAAACTTTCCTTTTTCCAGAGCGAAAATTTCTTTTGGCGTTTTGGTGAGGAGTGAGAATCTATCTGGCTTACGGTCCGGTCTTTATTTGTTTTTGAAGCCTTTCTTGAAATTCAGTTTGTTCCCCCCCCCTCTGACTGTTTCCATGATGAAGATGCTTTTCTCTGGCCGTGACTGAATGCATCAACTTCCCCTTGTAGGAAAGACGTAGTCATTCTATACATTTCGTCCATAGACCTCGGAATTCTTTCATATAGACGCTTGATTAACCCAGGGTGGGTTATTCCGTGCATAAACCCGGAGATCCTCATGCATTCTGGAGCTCCTTCTACGTCCAGGACTTCTGCCTTGTACCTTTCCATGAAGTCTTCCGTAGATTCTCCGTCTCTTTGCTTGATGTGATGTATCTCCACCGGATCCTTGATGTGCTTTGTTTGCTGAAGATAGTTCTCCCTAAACGCTGTTCTTAGATCTTCATAGCTATTGATCGACTCTTTTGGTAGCTTGTCAAACCAAACCCTAGCATTCTCGGTGAGGGTTGAGTTGAACATGTGGCACCATGTCGGCATTGCCCAACCTTATGTTTTTGCGGCCGATTAAAATAGCTTTAAGTGATCCTCCGGATCTCCACTTCCATCGTATGTCTTGACGTGGCTAGGCATCCTAGTCCTCGGGAGACTAAAATGCCGGATCCGAGGTGTGAAAGGGTTTCTTTCCTCACATGTCCAAGGCTGGGAGAGATCGTCTTCGTAGGTGCTCGATCTATGTCTTCTTGATTTAGATTTCCAGTGACCCCCTTCACTATCTTCGCTCTCTGAATTTCGGCTAGTCGTACGGGACGGTGTTCCCTTTTGCTGACGCCTCCATTTTTCTACTTCAGTTCTTTTTTGCTTGGGGACTCCGTTGACGACTATCGGAACGTGCGAATGTAGCTGGCTCCTTTCTTCCCAACCTATTAAACCCGCCTCCTTCCTTCCGTGGCCGGGGCCGCGGTGAAGGGGATCTGTACTTCTTAAGCCTTTAGAAAACACTGGCGTATGGTGATGGGCTTCGGGAATGCCTATCTCCGTGCCTTCTTCTGGGTTCTGTTCGGGCGGTTGGTGTCTTGGATTCAGAGTAATGCGATTCTTCACGGCTTCTTATCTTAATTCCGGACTCTTCGCCATAGATCAGTTGTGCTTTCACTGCGTTGAGTTTGTCTTTCTGCTCTTTTTCTTTTTGCATCTTTTCGGCGATGAGCGACAAGAGTTGGTGATAGTTTTTGTCGCACATTTCCCTAAGAACCTCGTCAGACATAGGTTCCTTAAGACCTTGGGGACCATTCCTTCCCCCGTGTTCCTCACGGCTGACGTGGGATTGTTTGTGATTTGTTGTTCGTGAGTGCTGATGGTAAGTTTTTAGAGAATCGTGGTTGCGTAAGCGTCCTACGGATGGCGTCACTTGTTAGTACAAAATTCGTGTCGGGTTTGGCAAGGTGTTGAAGTCCTTTGTCGGACCGAGACTCCAAACGACTTGAGTGTTTGATCTTGTACTAGAGCAAGAGAAGTGACGATTTTCTGCACAATTGAAAGTAAACCGTTAGCCTTACCGTGGGGACGGACCCCACGATTAGACTCCGGCGTGAGAGTAAATATTCATGTTGTCAGAGTATATGTGAGAGAGAATAAGAATAAGTGTGTACCTTTTGGGGTGTATTGTGATCCCTATTTATAGGTGTCTATTACTAGGGTTTCCTAGTATTTCGGTTACTTTAGTAGTGGCCGGAGTGGGTCCCTTGTCGGGCAAGGATCCACGACAATCGTGTTGAACGGACGTAGATGTTTTCCGCGGACGGATCGTCCTATAGGTGGATCCGCGGACGGATTGTCTATAACTGGATCCGCGAACGGATCGCTAGGTTCGGGGCCGAGGCCCACGCGAGATTGGGTTTTACTATGGCCCGTTATTGTCAAGTTTAGCCCAAAAGGCCGAGTGATAATGTGGCCCAAGCCCAGAGGCTTGGTACACCTAGTATACATCATCACTAACAAACTAACCATATTTTGTATGGTCGAACTATATATAAGTATGGTCTAGTGGCAAAAGGTTTTATGGTTATCACTTAAAAAATATGTGAGGTCTCAAGTTCAATTCCTGCTAGGTTCAAACAACCTTGAAGTGGCTACGCCAACCTCCTCAAAAAGGGAGTGCTTTACCTGGTTTGAGTCTATGTGGCGGTGAGTTCAAACCTCGTAGATTATTCGGCCAATGTGTCGGATTTTTTTTTGGATCCGAGGAGTGAGTAACTCCATACCCAAAGTATAAATACACGCTCATTTTTACTTGTTTTTTCTTCTTCTCGATAATCTTTCAGCGCCATTGTTATTTCTTAGAGCTTACTTCTTATTCCTCGTCCATACGTCATTTACCTTGTTTTCAGTTTTTCGTGATTCAGGTTAGCATTCATCTCTGTTTCTTCAAAAATGGTAATAAACATTCCTTAGACCCAAGAAATGGTTAGAGAGAGTGCTTTTGCGAATAGTTATTATAATCCTTGATGAAGTTCATCCTGCGACCCGTGGGGGACATCATATGACTATCACCCAATTTCCTGAGGGCAAAAGTGGGTGGTCTATACAGGTTATTTGTTTATTGTGGCTATAGGATTCCTCTTACCAAAATTTTTTGGTATCCATTCTCATACTATTTCCGTTATACAATATTTCTCAATTATCCCCCCCCTTTCGCGCTGCTTAGTATATCTCACTTTTGAGGTTTTGACGGCGTACTTGATTTGGCCCGTCGGTAGCTGTTTTTTGATGCTTTTTATACGGTATATTAGTCGACGGAATGTTTTCGTTTGCCGAAACGTCTCCCTATCGCTCTCCGTTCTGTCTCTCGAAGCTCGGATTCTATTTAAGAATAGGCAGGCCCATTTTTTCTGGGTTGATGCCAGGGTGTTTCCTGTCTCCGTCCCTTTGTATACGAGAGGCGTGTTGGAGAAGGATCCGGCTCCCCATCTCACTGCTCATCAAGAGCAGGCTGTTTAGGTCCTTTCTTCTAATAAAGCTCATTTCCGGCGATATCCGGAATGTTTTTTAGCTCTTGTGGGTTTGAGTCTATATTATCCATTTGGTGAAAACACTTATCCGGCCTTTGAGAGACCTGATAGAACAGGTGGGTGAATACTTCATTTTGGTGGAAAAAAGAAGTTTTTTTTATATGGGGTTTAATCTTTTGGTATATGTTTTGCAGACATGGGCTTGCTTGATTATTTCAGAACTGCTGACCCCTGGAAGGTTCAAGCGGTGGAGGTCCAGAAAGGGGAAGAGCAAGTGACGCTGCTTGAAAGTACAAAACATTGCTTCGTATCCTTGGATGCTCCTGCCGCAGTACACCAAGCAAGTGATAGTGGTTCCGGCGCTGGTTCTAAATCTTATGCTCTGTCTGTGGGAGAAACTGTTATTGCGGAAGAGGATGTTATCCTGGTGGGTACTTACGTTGATTTAGTGGACCCGGAAGGCTATCTTCCCGTGGTTGAGAAAAGAGATGCCGCTTAGAAGCAGCCGGAGAAGGCCAAGAGGAAAAAGTTGTTAAAGCAGAGCGACCCCCTTCCTGCTAAAAGATTGAGGATATATCATCCTAGCCTAGCTTCCGAGACAGGTGGGAAGTCACTCGCTAGTCTGAGGCGTGATACCCTCCCGGGAAGGCTCCACTTTATTGGGGTCTTTCTTTCTGGCGGTCGTCCATACCCATGTTACCATGCGGAGGTACGTTCGTGTTTACCATTTTACTTTGATTTTGTATGTACCTGTACTTAACAGTATCCTTTTTTGCCAGTTCCCGCGTTGCGGATGCCCCCGTGTATACTGCTGCTGACATTGCGACTTCTAGCTGGGGTAAGACACTTGTTGTACAAACGTCGGACGTGGGCGGGTCTTCCCAGCCAGAGACGTCGGAAGAGTCGACTGACTCGTTCTATGAGACGGCCGTCTTGAATTCTGAAGATGCCAAGCGTTGGTATATTCCTCGCTGGAATATAACCAATGATTCACTGCTAGATGACGGCTTTTCTTGTCGTACGTTGGTTGATCGTGTCGCTCCCCCTGGCTTTTTCTCCACACTCTGCAATATGGATTATGACCAATTGTTTGAGGAGTTCAATGTGGGGGTGGCGCGATAGATATTTCTTGGGTCGGAGGTGAGGTCCCGTACTGAACATGAGCTGGAACTTAAAGAGAAGCTTCGAGGTAAGTATGATGCTCGGGGGGTTCTTCTTAGGGAAGGGACTGCTTGAGATTACTAGGCTGAAGTCTTGGGTGAAAGGAGTAGGAGACGGAAATGTCTGCGGAGTTTCTTCGTTCTCGTGATCAGGTTTTGTTTTGGCTGCGGATAAATCCCTATTGAGCGCGGAGGTGTCGGCTCTTAAGAGTGCTATTTCACAAAAGGATACTGACATCTCCCTTCTTGATTCTCGTGCTTCATATCTCAAGTCCGCCCTTGATGATTCCCAAGCTGCTTGTGGTGAAAGCCAGGACTTGACTTCCTCCTTGTCCTCCGAGGAGAGATGATAGCCTTGAGGTATGACTTTTACTCGTTTTTTTACGGGGTTTTTTTTAATTAATTCTTTATCCCTTGCCGGTTTCTACTTTCATTCCGCTTTCGTGATTTTAAAGAGAAGATGGAAGCCCAGCAGGAAGCACAAGCTCAGGAGTTGTACAATCGTATGGCCGAACTTGAGGCACACGTGATGGATATGTCCGGTCGCCTGGAGGGGGAATTTTACCCTGCTTACCTGAGTGCTATAGCTGGACGAAGATGGCTGCTGACTCATGAGATGGAACTTGCTATGGTTAAATGTTTGAAGTCCCCAGTAAGTACAAGGAATATTTAGGTCATGCTTTAGGCCGGCGTGGTCATTATGGTTATGCAAGGAAGGCTGTTGCGGCCGGGACATGGTGCATGGGAATTGCTTGGGAACCCAACTTTCCGCAGTCATGGCATACAATCCTGAGACTGCTGAGAACAATTATCTTGACGCGGTAAGAGCTCTTGAAGAAGCGGATTTTCCCTTGGTTCATTTGTTGAAGTCCAAGAAAGATTCTGGGATGGATGAGGTCTTAGATTGTTTTTTACTGGACGGACCTTTGGCAAATCTTCCTGAAGTGCTCTCTTCAACCGTGCCTTGAGCAGCTCTCCGTCCCTATCTATCATGCTGATGTAAATGCCGTTGCCGGGGAGACCTCTTTATCCTTTGCTCTTCTTAACGTTCATACTCGTGCCGAAGGCGCGAAAAAGCATGCCGCAGCTCTTCGTCAGTTGATGGTAGATATAGTTTCTCATCCTTTGTCCTCTCAGAACTTGCTGGGTGAGGCTAGCACTTCTGTGGTTATCTCCTGTGTTGAGGACTTGGACACGGATGAAGATTTGGGGAGCGTAGTTTGTATGCCTCAACTTGAAGATCCTCGTTTTGAAACTTTGCCGTGACCGCATGTGGTTTGTTATAGCGGCTTTTATTGTAAATTGACATTTAACTTTGTAAGTTTAATATCTTATTTGGACGGATTCGTGTAGGTCCGTACCATAACACGTTTTTGAGTGCTATGTTTGCTATCTTTGTTTATATTGTGGTGTACGTTCGTAATAGTAGTCTTGTGTATATTTTGTGGCTTATTCTCCCAGTATTTATCTTAGTGTTGGGTTTGCAATACCTCTTACGCGCCTGAGCTGATTTTGTGTGGTTGTCAATTACTTTATTATACGGGATATATTTTTGTGGCGCATGGCTCCTTATCATGGCATGTAATAATTATTATAACTTTTCAAAGTAAAAGACAATTTTAAAATTTAAAACTCGGTGGGGGTAGCTACGCCCGCTTTTCATTGAAAAGTAAAATTTTTACAAGATGCAATTAGATAAAGACATTGCCCTCCGGAGCATCATATGTGTCGGGCGAATTCTTACAATTCATGTATATAACACTTCTTGAGATTACAAATGTTCCATGTCCTCGGTATTTCATTTCCTTTGCAGTCTTTGAGTTTGTAAGCTCCCTTTCCAAGCGACTCTTTAACTTCGTACGGTCCCTCCCACTTGGGTCCAAGTTTGCCTTCGTCCTTGGCGTGACTTGCTTCATTGTCCCTCCTACTTGGGTCTAAGTTTTTATTCTTAAGCCTTTTGAAAACACTGGCGTGTGGTGATGGGCTTCGAGAATACCTGCCTCTGTGCCTTCTTTTGGGTTCTGTTCGGGCAGTTGGTGTCTTGGATTTAGAGTAGTGCGATTCTTCATAGCTTCTTATCTTAACTCTGGACTCTTCGCCATAGATCAATCGTTAGCTGTTCACCGCGTTGAGTTGGTTCTTTATGATCTTTTTCCTTTTGCATCTGTTCGGCGATGAGCGGCAAGAGTTGGTGAAATTTTTTCGCACATTCCTAAGAACCTCGTCAGCCATATGTTCTTAAAGACCTTGGGGACCATTCTCGTCCCCTGTGTTCGTACGGCGGACGTGGGATTGTTTGTGATTTGTTCGTGAGTGCTCATGGTGAGTCTTTTAGAGAATCGTGGTTGCGTAAGGGTCCCACGGATGGCGCCACTTGTTAGTACAAAATTTGTATCGGGTTCAGCAAGCATGGTATGAAGTACTTTGTCGGGTCGAAATCCAAATGACCTTGAATGCTCGATCTTGTACTAGAGCAAGAGAAATGATATGATTTTCTGCACAATTGAAAGTAAACCGTTAGCCTTACCGTGGGGACGGACCCCACGGTTAGACTCCGGTGTGAGAGTAAGTATTCATGTTGTCAGAGTATATGTCAGAGAGAATAAGAATAAAAAATATGTACCTTTTGGGGTGTATTGTGATCCCTATTTATAGGTGTCTAGTACTAGGGTTTCCTAGTATTTCGGTTACTTTAGTAGTGGCCGGAGTGGGTCCCTTATCGGGCAAGGATCCGCAACAATCGTGTTGAACGGACGTAGATGTTTTCCGCGGACGGATCGCTAGGTTCGGGGCCGAGGCCCACGCGAGATTGGGTTTTACTATGGCCCGTTATTGTTAGCTTTGACCCAAAAGCCCGAGTGATAATGTGGCCCAAGCCCAGAGGCTTGGTACACCTAGTATACGTCATCAATAACCTTTCTTCTCTACTAATCCAACACTAACAAGTAATCTTCTCAACGTGATTCACACCAAGCTCACACGCCATATGTCAACCTCATCCCAACATCAACAACCTACAATCAAAGTCCCTTATAGACTTGAAAATCCTTTTCATCATTGTTTAAAAATGTGGGTTTTGATTGTCG